>CM074917.1:32394698-32428135 GCA_037576815.1 Pangasius larnaudii
TCTTCTCACTCAGGAAGCAGCTGAACGCTTTCACACACCGCCTTTACTTCTTCTTTACTCTGGAGAAGTTTTTCTCTCTCTTTTTCCCCCTCCTCAGGTCACAGGTTCGTGTAAAGCGGGTTGTGTGAAAGGGAATCGCACTGAGCTTATTATCAGACCCTTTCTTTCCTCCTGAGCCTTCAGTCTTCATGCCGAAGTGTCGTTTTTCTTTTCGGAAATATTCCTGCTGGAACCTTCAGGCTGATGAATCTCCGTTTCTCTCAGCAGGATGAAGATGATGATGATGATGATGATGATGATGATGATGAAGATGACGCCGAGCTTTGACAGTGAAGGCAGTAAACAGGAAATAAGTGTAGATTTCTGAGCTTAAATCTCCTCTCATCTGGTGCAGTGTTCATTCCAGCAGGACATGAACTCAACACCAGGCTTTTTTTGTTTGTTTGTTTGTTCCTGTGTAGATGCATGTATTTAGAGATTAATGCACAAATAAAATAAAAAAAAGTGTTTTCGGCTCATCCTGTAATAAACATCAGCTTTGCATTTTTGGTCTGGACTTTTCATTTCTGCTCTCAGAACACAGCCATCATTCGACTAACACCTCCGTTCATGTAGCTCCCGAAAGTGACGTCACTTTTCGACCATTTTATGTAATTAGTATGTTTATGAAACACGTATAACTCAAGAAAAGATGTTCACTGGACTCTTATTTGCCTTCAGTCACACTTACTTGTGCTTTAAACATCACTGTTCTCACAGAAAAAAAAGCTTACAAGCCCGAATAATGTCTAATAATCCACTTTTTCGCGAGTTCCTCTTTAGTATGAAATCAATGTAACATCACGCGCTTTATTACCGGAAATGGATGATATGCGCGCGTGACGACTGAAAATCTTATTTCTTTATTTAATTTTTTGTTTGTTTTAATTCTTAAATCTCTCTTTCTTCACGTATAACAGTGAAAAGCAGCGTGTCTTTGCAGGACGTTTCTCTACAGTTTAATCCGCGCGCCGTCTGGTTTTTATCGCCACTTCTGTGGGAGCAGTTTGGCTTTTTTTTAGCTGCTTTATTTGCTTTTACAGCATTTTTTTACACCTGTGACTGGGATATTAAAATTTAATTAAGAATGATAAGGAGAAAAAGAAAAGTTGCTGGAAGATCAGGGAATAAGTTACTGAAGCAAATAACGCGAGGAAAAGCTCCAGAATCATTTACAGGCTGCTTATGTTTTTATAAAAAAGTGGCTCAGAATATTAATTAAAATAGGAATATATTAATATATGTGTTCTTTTTTTCCTTAAAATAAAAGGATTAGGAGTTTGTGATAATGCCACAGGTTTTCATCTGCATGTTGTGCACGCAAACTTATTTGGGTTAAAAAAAAAAGAAATGATCGAAGTTCTAAAGAAAAATGCGCATTTAACAGGCCTGTTTACAGCAAACAAAACAAAACAAAACAAAACAAAAACAAAAACAAAAACAAAAACAAAAACAAAAACAAAACAAAAACAGTGCAGTAAATTCTACTTCGTCAGTTCTAGTAAGTCTTCATCTTATCCACTTTATCCACTAGTCCATATTTGCGTAGATGTAAAATAAGACGTTGTTTTACGCACTAACGCAAAACACGCATCGGTTCTTATTTTTGCAACAACAAAAAAATAAAAATAAAAAGTTAAACGTAATATTTCTCAAACAACTTCTCTCTCTCTCACTCACTCTCTCTCTGTGTGTGTGTGTGTGTGTGTGTGTGTGTGTGCAAACAAATCATTTTAAACATCATTTCAGCATCATTCTATGACTTGAGGACACTGATACTCTTCTAATTTGCGCAAACAAAAAAAAAATTCACAAACAAACAAAATCTCCTTGTTTTTCTGCTTCTTAAAGTTGTTTTTTTTTTTTTGGATGTTATTGAGTGATGCACAGTTTGTCAGACGATCCTGGAGGTTACAAAGGCGCTAGACAACCTGAACACACGCAGAAAGAAAAATAAACCAATCAATAATTAACTGAAGAAGAGGAAGAAGAAGAGGAGGAGGAGGAGGACCGGCGCGGTGACGTCACACAGCTCGAGTCGACCAGGTTCAAAGCTCTTTTTTACATTTCAAAGAGTTTGAAGTTTTGTTTTAAATCTGAAGTAGAGAATTAGAAGAGTCTAGCAGGTAAATACCCGGATGTACTGAGCATGAATCTATAAATAAGATATTAATTTTACATTCAGTCAGACTTCAAGGTCAAATCTGAAAAGTAAACAAACAAACAAACAAACAAACAAACAAACAAACAAACAAACTCAGCGTTCATAAATTTCCAAGACACCAAACACACTCATTAATAGTGTTATATATATTTAGTTTAGTATATGATTTGTGATTTTTTTTAAAAATGTAGTCTTTTTTTTTTTTTTTACAAGAAAAGGGCTCCGGGAGCCAAACATACACACATCTATGATCCTGGACACGGATTCAGCCGACAGCTGAAACTTCTTCTAGTGCATGCAAACTTCTCCTCGATCACGTCCACCATCACGGTTCAGTGTTTAACACAGAAAATGGAATAAAAGCGTTCATAGATCTGAATATCTTCATGTACAGCGTATACAGTATGGTGATGAGAAAGGAGCAGAAACAAATACCAAGCGGTTGTGACTACAGGCTTCAAAAACAAAGACGGCAGACATTTTTAGAGTGAAAGAAAGAGAACCATTTTCGGTTTCCTAAGATCATCGAGGAACCAACTAGATGCATCCAGAACCATCCGGGAGGTTTTCAGGGAATGAAAAATGGTTCTTCTGTCACTTCACCCTGAAAGAAATCTGACATCTTTATTTCAAATGTTCATTGCAATAACATTATCACTGTCCCCAACATTATTACAATTCTTCTTCTTCTTCTTCTTCTTCTTCTTATTATTATTATTATTAGTATTTTCAAATGACACTACATTATTAGGGAAATATTCCTCCGTCGGAGCAAGCTTGGTCTCCAGAAGTCCATGGTCTGGGAAAAAGAATTTATTGATGTATTTATTCTCCGCTCCTTATCCTGTTCTCCAAGTGGACGGTATTTCGACGTGTCCATGATAACAATACTGCTCATGTGGAATATTGCAAAGTAATCGGAGACGTGTGTGTAGCTGAGAATCGGTCCGCGTGTAACAGGAACCGAATCATCTCTTGTCTTTAAAGAAACCTTCGTCCGTGTTGCTCTCTTTGATGGTGACAGTTAAAAAGTTTGTCGTCACGTCCGTGATCGTGACCTTCTCCACGCCGCTGAAGCAGGGTCTCCACACGTCCTCGTCCTCCTCCTGTTCCGCTTCCTCCTCTGGTTCTCCGAGGATCCGTGCCATGGGGATCTTGGCGATGAGTGACGGCTGGTGATGATGAAGGTGCTGCTGATGATGAGGATGATGATGATGATGAGGATGATGATGATGTTTAATGGCCGACGTGTCTCCGTGTTTGAGTGCTCCATGATGTCTGAGGTGTTTAAGGTACTTGCGGTGGAAATGACTGGTGGAGTGCTCTCGAGTCCTGCTGTCGTCGCTCGTTTTGGTCCATTCCATCGTCCGGCGAGGAAACAGGAGAGGGTTCTGCCGCTTTTGAGGCCTCTCGCTCAGACCGTCCTCATCGTCCTCGCCCAGTTCCAGACGCGCCATTTTTGACGGGATGCCCGACATGGACTCGTCCATCTTGCTCTTTTCTGCGTGGAGGACACTTGAGTAGCCCTCTCGGAACAGTTTGGGCTTGCGACCCCGTTTTTTGGGGATGTGGCCCATCCTGTCTGACTCGGCTCTCGGCGACAGAAGGGGACGATGATCTCGGGTCGGTTCCTGGAGGGCGGGTCGGACGCTTTCGCCCCGGTTCACCGTGCTGGGAGGGAAGATGGTTGGGACGACGCTGCGGAGCCCCTCTCTGGCCCTCGGCGTCACCAGAGGCTCAGGGTTCTGGTAGTTAATGCGGATGCTGCGTGAAGATTCGCCGCGGAACTCGTAGGACCTCGCTTTAGCTTTGGCCTGAGCCTGCAGGGAGACACCTACTCGTTATATACATTTACAATCAGGACAGACATTTAAAAACACGAAGACGTATAAATATTATCACTATTAAATATGCTTCCATGTACTCTTACAAAGGTTCTCTGAGATGATACCACACTCTCAGAAAAAAAAAAGGGTACTAAACTGTTCCTTTCCTTTCCTCTGTGGTGGTACCTTTATCATTTGTACCTTTAAGCTATAGTCACTTTTAAAAATGATTTAAGATCCATTTATTGCTTTAACGATACACTACACGCAGCTTTCTAGGTAAAAGATACACGCTAAAGGTACTAGTTGATGGTACCGTTGCCAGCACCTAGGAAAAGTACTTTTTTTCTGAGCACGAATAATGGAAAATCACTTTTCATCACGGAGAACCATCATGATGGGAAAAGTATAATAATTTTCATACAGAAAACGGTTAAAGAATTACAGATGATCAATCTTTTTAAGGAAACAATAATAGTTCTTCTTTCTCAGAAATAAAGGTACCAAACTGATCTCGTCCTTATCGTCTGGAACGGTACCATGACGGAGACATGTTTTATACCTATATTTTAACTGCAAAAATCATTTTTAAGGTATCCAATTTTAATAAAACGACAAGGAAAAGTAGCTTTATCTCTGAAAGTGTGGGCCTTGATTGCAGAAAAGGCACGTCCAGGCAGAACCTCTGGAGAAATCCTG
This sequence comes from Pangasius larnaudii, assembly GCA_037576815.1. Classification (NCBI taxonomy): domain Eukaryota; kingdom Metazoa; phylum Chordata; class Actinopteri; order Siluriformes; family Pangasiidae; genus Pangasius; species Pangasius larnaudii. The sequence continues at coordinate 32,399,427 of CM074917.1, forward strand.
AACCAGAGTCACACACACACGCTCTGAGACCTTCGTGTAAATGTGTGTTGATGTTTATCTCCATGCTGGAGTGAAGGAGCATTTCTCACCTTCTCAGAAACAAAGGTAGCAAACAGTACGTTTGTACCTTTAGCGTGTAAGTAAAGGCTTTCAGGTGTAAAGGTGCGAGACGTGACCCTTGCAGAAGGAAGAGTCGTTATTTCAGACACTGCACCATGAAGAACCTTCCATGAGATGTTAATATTTAAGATGGGAGAATTCATTATAACATCCAGGAACCAATAATGGTTCTTCTACAGCAACCTTCACACCTTCCTGATGGCTTAACAGTAATAAATCTACATTAATAAAGAGAAATCCTGCTCGAGTGCAGACGCTCTGGCTTCATACGGGTTCCTGTACCTTCATCAGGAAGGTCTTGAGCTTCGGTCCTCTCTTCTTGGGCCCGAACAGTTCTCTTTCACGCTCCCTGGACAGAAAAAAAAAACAAAAAAGCAACCATGCCCACTTGAGAACCGATGAAGTGGAACCACATGACCAGACAGACTGTGCATTTTAACTGACAGCGCTGCGTTACTTGTGTCTCAGTTTACCTTTCCTCAAAAGCAGCAAAAAGCCGAGAGTCCAGAATGTTTTCTTCCGGTTCCCAGGTGCTGTACCTGTGAAGAACATGGGGATGTGTTGTTTTAATTCGCCTGCTGCAGCATGTGTGTGTGTGTGTGTGTGTGTGTGTGTGTGTGTGTGGTTTCATGCATGTGCGCCGCACGAGCTGGTTCTGGTTTGACAGCCAGCCATCGTCGGCATCTTAAAACACATCATCTGAAATAAAACCCCACCGAGATCTCGCCATGTCTGCGGTTCAATACTCACTTCTGTGACCAGCCTTTCCATTTCACCAGATACTCCATCCGACCCTGCGCCATCACACATGCAAGAAAAGAGAAACATTTATTTTTGGTTAGCTCCGAGCCTGCAGCAGCGGTGGTGGTGGTGGTGGTGGTGGTGGAGGCTGAAATGCCAATAACACGTTCACACACGCAAGCATTCAGGAAATCGTTTTTAAACAATGCCACATTTTAGTGTAAAATGCATCACGCACTCTTCTGATCCGCCGCTTGATGATGGATTCGGCGGCGAAGACTCGCTCTCCGACAGCAGACAGCTCCATGTTTTTCCCCGTTAGCTTTAGCCGCGCCAGGCGAGTCCGCCTGCTCTCTCTCTCTCTCTCTCTCTCTCTCTCTCTCCCCCTCTCTCTGGAGACTCGATGCCCAAAAGAGTCGATTCTCCGAGACTAGGCATTGGGAACCGAGAGTCGATTCCAAAGCTTTGGAATCGGCTCCAGGCGGCGCATGTTTGCGCACACGGTGTAACAGAGAACGCTGGAAATTAGATTATAATGTAAAGTTCACAACACACACACACACACACACACACACACACACACACACAATAAACAATGCTGTCAATACTAACATTTATTCATTCATTCATTCATGCATCTTCATTAACTTCTTTATCCTGGGATCCTGGGAACACTGGGTGTGAAACAGGGATACAGCCAGGATGGGACATCACCAGAACATCACCAGAACATCACCAGAACATCACAGTGCACCACGCACACACTCATTTACACACTCATTCAGACCTAGGCCAGCTTAGTGTTACCAAACCTGGCAGTGTGAGGAAGCCGGAAAACCAGGAGGAGAATGTAGGAGATAAATACATTTCACAGCTCCAGGATCATCGAGTCCATCCTGAGCTCCAGGTTCCTCGGGTCCATCCTGAACTCCAGGATCCTCGGTTCCATCCTGAGCTCCAGGATTCTCGATTCCATCCTGAGCTCCAGGATCCTCGAGTCCATCCTGAGCTCCAGGTTCCTTGAGTCCATCCTGAGCTCCAGGTTCCTCGGGTCCATCCTGATCCCAGGTGATTGTCTGTGTGCAGTTTTGGTGCATGTTCCTGCCCCAGTTTGCTTTCCTTCAGCGTTTCTGGTTTCCTCCTACCTCCCAGTAGCTAAACGCTAAACTGCCCCCAGGTGTGAATACGTGTGTGAACCGATCCAGGGTGTATTCCAGGCTCACGGCGTTCCCGGGATACACAGAATTCTGAGCAGGATAAAGCACTTACTGAAGCTGAAGCTGAGTGGATGAACTGCAATAAAACAATGCTGTGGCCAAAATGAATGCAAACAGAAAACCCGTCATGCCAAGAGAAAGGAATTCGCTTATTTAATGCCACGTTCATCTTGGTAAATAGATAAATAAATAAGTAAATAAATAAATAAATAAATAAATAAATAAATAAATAGAGCACCTGCTGGTTACTTAATAGCTTTCGCCTCAAGATTTTTCTTCAGCATTGTCCTGGTCAGGGTTGCAGTAGAGCCTGGATAAGTTCACACACTGACTCACACCTAGAGGCACTTTATTTCAGCCAGTCCTCCTACTGGCATGTTTGTGGGATGTGAGAGGAAACCAGGGAACCCAGAGGAAACCCACACAAACACAGGGAGAACATGAGAAACTCCACGCAGACAGAAGCCCCAGCTCAGCATCGAGTAAGCCGAGCTGTGAGGTGCACCACCGCGCAGCACAAACCCGAAATTTGTTTAGCAAATAAGCCAAATCACGTGAACAAAAAAAAAAAAAGGACGTGGGAACATGCGAAAAGGAATTTGCTTATTTAATGCAGAGTTCATCCTGGTGAACTTTGACCTGTCAATCTGTGAGCCTTGAAAACATGAGCTGCTCAACCATCAAATGTCAAATCCAGAGTCAGAAATCCAGTGTAACTGCTCCCACGAGATTTTTTTAAGATTTACAAATTTCATCACTAACCAAAATTTCAGTTGCACATCATGAATTTTCAGCTAGTGGATGTGAAGTAAGTGCCCTAAAAGTCTCTTATGGGGGGAAAAAAGGTTATTTCTAAAGGAATGTGTAAAGACTGTATGTGGAATTAAAGGCTGTCTGGAAAGTAACAAGCCTTAACTATTCAAAACGTTGCTCTTATTTCATTCTCTGGAATCGATTGGGGGGGAAAACCCGACTGTGTAGAACTGGGAATCGGTTCTTTGGAAACGAATCGACTGATCCCCAGAACACTGAATCAGAATCGGAGTCGACTCAGGAGTCGAACAGTTCTAGTCGAGACGCTTTCAGAATTCCAGGCAGCCCATAATAGTCGGGCAGTGCACACACACACACACACACACACACACACACACACACACACACAGAGAGAGAGAGAGAGAGAGACAGAGTGAGAGAGAGAGAGAGAGAGAGAGAGAGAGAGAGAGAGAGAGAGACGTCATCACGTTCAGGCGGAACCATTTTCAAGGCGATTCATTGGTTCTGCTGTTGCTACGCGCCCAGAGGTTACTCAGTGAAGAAGAAGAAGTGGAAAAAATGCAGATGTGGGGTTTATATTTATTCCCAGTGCACGAGGACAGCGACATTAATAATAAATGCATCTTAAATGATCAGGATTAATTATTTAAGTTGAAGATTTCTGCTCATTATTACAGTAATCGTGCCGGAAGGCTACAGCACAGCCTCGTTCTGCACACACACACACACACACACACACACACACACACACACACACACCTACAAATAATGGTGCTAGAATTAAAAAGATGGGTGCTAGAATAGTTACTCTAGAACAATCAGATGCAAGAACCATATCAGGTCCCAGGAAAGACCTCCCACTACATGATCCTGTGATCTCCGTGAAAAACTCATTTCCCATCATAAATCATTTTCTACATGATGTTTAATATTCAAAATGCACAAAGGAACCAAGACATGGTTGAAGACCCCTCCATCAGAAGGTACTTCAGGAAGCCAGAGATGGTTTATTTGGTTTGGGGATGTAGAGAACCTTTCCTGGAGTGTAAAAAAGTATATTTATATTTAATATGGAAGCTATATATAGGCTGCAGTGTTTTTCCATTATCACTGTCCTCTTCTGCTTTTTATTAAAACTGTTCATGATTTAATCAGCATCTTATTAAATCAGTTATTAAATCGAACTGATTTTAGGCCTAAAGCTGTGAGTGAAACTAAGAGAGCACGTGATGCTTGTAGTGAACACAGTGTTAGAAAGGTGTTAATGTGTTAATGTGTTAATGGAAGATGTTCAGCTTGTGTTTGTGTTACTCCGCGTGCAAAAAAAAAAAAGCTCAGAAAGCAAAATTTAAAAGTTTTAAAATGTGATTTCATTATATTTGATTTCAGCTAACACACGATTTGGTCACAAAGATTTTTTTTTTTTAAATCTAGTTTAAAAAAAGGATGAATTTCCTGCGACGCAGCGCCGACTTTGATTTTACGCAACTAATGACTACATGTGGCCAAAATACTAATATTAATATTAATCATAATAATAATGATAATAATAATTTAAAAAACTCACCAAGTCACTCAAAGTCACTAAAGTCAGGTTTTTGCAAATTACAGTGAATCCACAAGGCAATAAAGACTATTATTACATCACTAAAGCAAATAAAATAAATAAGTAAATAAATAAATAACAACAATAATTCTAATAGCGGCTTTTAGATTAGACCCAGAGTGTCTAATGTTAAATATCACACACTGTAATATCCATATTATTATTATTATTATTATTATTATTATTATTATTATTATTATTATTATTATTATTATTATTAATAGATTAGACTACGCTAGCAACAGGCTAATAATAACTAGGCCTACTAATAGATTACTTTCTACAATAATGTAAGTAAACAGAATGTTATAAGTAGTAATACATACGTCAATAATAATATTAAACTGTACATTTATTTTTTTAAATGTTAATATCAGTGTTAATAATCCAGTAAAGTGTTGATATGTGATATTTGAGCAACTATAGTGTCCTGTAAGTAATTGTTTAAATAATAATGAAACTTTTCTTTATGCTGGTTTTTTGTTTTGTTTTGTTTTTGCTCCTAACATAATTACAGGTTGTTGTTGTTGTTGTTGTTGTTGTTGTTGTTGTTGTTGTTGTTGTTGTTGTTGCTGTAGATAAGTCAGTGCTCCCTGAGCTGATAAAGGCTTTATGTTGTGGGGCCTGAAAGTGTGACTTGGTTTGTGATTTGTTTTATTGGAGGCGATTCGCTTTTGCTCTTCTGAGTCACTGCAGGAACACGACACTCACCACTTTAACCACTTTAACCTGCTTTAAACAGGTTGTTTAACTGGTTAGTTAATAATAAATAATGATAATAAATGGACTGTGTTGAGCTCGACGCAGAGACACACGGACACACTGCTGTGTCTAAACCAGTTCAGTAACTAATGCCTCTGCAGCTACTTTAAATAAAGCGCTAATGATTTCATACACAACAACTTCACTGAGGCTCTTTCTGCTTAAGTTAAAGAACTACAGAGAGAAAAACTCAGTAATGTTCACTTAATTATTGTTTAATTTATATAATATAATATCATTCTAATAATAAAAACATCAGCTACGCCACGTATTAATACACAATTCTTCTTCTTCTTCTTCTTCTTCTTCTTCTTTTAAAATTTTTTATTCGTAGTAGTAGTATAAATTTTAATAAACATATTTAATGAATAAAAACAGAGTAAATGCAGCGCAAGAATATTAAATGAAGCAATTAAATGTTAAATAATATGTTAATTAATTATAAAACGTCACAATGACCGTTTATTAATCAGTAATAATATGAAAGTATTTAAAATTAAATAAAATTATAAGTATAAATTCAGCTCTTCTTGCAAACACTGAGTCATGAATTAAATATAAATATGTATTTGTAAATAAATTTATGTATTTATTATTATTATTATTATTATTATTATTATTATTATTATTATTATTATTATTATTATTAAATACTCAGATTAATTAGGTTAGTTATGAAATACACTGTCATGTCACTGGTTTATTTAAATAAATAAATAAAAAAAAAGTGACGTGTGATTAAAGCAAAGCCGTGATTGGTCCTCTCGGTCCAGCGCGCGCGCCGAGCTGGAAGAAGCTGATTGGATGGCGTGTTTCCGGGAGCAGAGGCGCGCGCGTAGCAACTGCTAACAGCGGAAACGAGCAGAACCGCAGAGTGAGCGCTATAATTAGGCTCGTCAGGGGTTAGATGTGTGCTTCTGCCGAGTTCCTGGGCTGACTTTAATGCCAGATATGCAGAATAAATCCAGTTTAAAGCTAAATGTCTGGGTCAGAGGGTTGATCCTGAGGATGACGTAATTATTCTGGGGGGAAAATGACATCCATAATAATGTAAATATAGCATTAATAATAATAATAACAATAATAATAAACATTATTATGATCCTATAGCTTTATTTTTGGGGTGAAGGAATTTTCGGTTCTGTTTCTTGGTACAACATCAGCTCTGGATGAACACTCGTGGTGTTTATAGGTGAACTCAAGGGGGGGGGGAATAAATAAATAAATAAATAAAATAAAATAAAATAAATAAAAGCACGTGTAGATTCAGGGCTGAAAAGTTATTTACCGCAGTGTGTTTTTTCTGGAGTAAATAAAACTCGTAATCTTATTTTTAGAGGAACGAAAGTGAGTCAAGTGCTTTAAAGAGGAGATGATGCACAAAATGCAGGTAAATATTTCACACTCCGCATAACATGCTATAATTAAATCATTATAATTATTAATAACAGTAATATTTCGTCAGTGTGACTGCAGTGGAGCTTTAAATATAACTGATGAGGTCTTTAACTGTTTCACCTACAATTAGCTTCATAGTTTAAAGGTCGATTTTTTTTATAATTTTTTATTTTTTGCACATTTCCAGGTAAAACATACTCACTAAAGGTTCCCTTGATGGAACCACATGTGACAGGTGAAGGTACAGTTTAGGGTTTGGCTTTAAAAACCGGCTCATTATAATAAAATTATTTTAAAAAAATAATACAAATAAAATCACAGACGTAACTAGATTTATCTGATATAAATGTATTCAGTGTATTAAATACTATTTCAAGGCATAATAATGAGCCATTAAACAACCCCCACCCCCACCCCCTCCCCCCAGTGTAAAGCCCACGTCACCTTGACTAATTAACTGGCAGGTAAACTAATTAGTCTCATTGTGCGGATTAAATGAACACCTGCCCCGGTGTGTAATGAAGTGATGATCTGTGTCCGGACTCATGCCGATGGAAAGACAATGAAAATAAGAGTGTAAAGTGCACTTTATTCTTTTATTCTTTTATGATATGAAATGGAGGACGTGTTTATTCAAACCTCAAAAGCCGACACTGACGAAGTGTGAGAAAAAGGGGTGACTGATGCTCGTGCACATCACCCATTTCCTTTTCTCTCCTTCTCTCTCTCTCTCTCTCTCTCCTTCTATCTCTCTATCTCTCTCTCACACACACACACACACACACACACACACATATTCATAGCGAGAGCGCTGCGGTTTCGGGTGCGATATAAAATGGCTTCTTGTTTTAATGTCAGCAACCAACATGCAAGAGGAAGAGTTTTTATTTAACGCTATTAGAAGCGTTTGTGGTTCATGTTTTTTTTTTTTTTCCCACCCCATGGAAATCAACTGAGAGAATCGAAGTGACATCTATGTCGCATATTAATTTATTCATTCATTCATTCATTTATTTATTGCATGCACGCTTTTTAAATCTTTTTTTTTTTTTCAATTTTTTAAATCTTTCACCAACAAAACTTAAAAATCAGAAGGTTCCCAGTGAAGCCAGTGAATCAGATCCATAACCTCGACAGCACAATGAATGATGTCCGTCAGGTTCCTTAAACCCGGATGGATGGATGGATGGATGGATGGATGGAGCTGAATTAGAAATGAGACCCGCGACTGCATGACCTGCTCGTGTGAGGAGTTCTGGCTGGTTCCTGGGTTGAGGTTTAATATAATTGTATTATCGGGGTCATTGTGAAGAAGGTGCAGGTGTTAAATGCTCTCGTTTCTCATCTAACGTGTAAAGCACCTGATTAACGCACTGCTGTAGGTTTTGACTCTTTCAGCTCCTCTGTAAAGTCTGTAAAAGTGCGTTAACTGGGCTTCAGTCCTCGACTTTGAGGGTTTTTTTTTTTTACGCGACTTGGTTCAGATAAACTCTGATCATTTTTGAAAAGAAACATGTTGATACCTCATTATTGTTTTTAATTTTCATTTCAGTCGTTTAATTGGCTGATGAGGAGCTGGGCGTGGCTCTGACAGCGACTGCCTTTCACTCATTACAGAACATTGTAATGATTAGACGTGAAATGAGGCGTGATAATATAATTATACTGTTAATATAGAAATAAAACAACACACACACTGAATAATCCAAACTGATAGAGTCTATAGAAATTTGTCTGGGGGATGTTCTGCATTTTAGGGAATACATTTGCCACAAAATGTGTCTATAATCTATAAAACGTCTCCGACATGAACTCAATTTGCTCAAAATACAAAAAACAAAAAACAAAAAAAACGCCAACTGACTAAATGAATCATCTGTAATCATGCAAATCATTTCACACAGAATCACACTGAGGTGTTCTGGGGGTGCGGACATGTCCCTGGGGGGTTTACAGGAACATCACAGCACCAAAGGGTTTTTTTTTTGTACATTTATGAGTACATTGTTTGTAAGTCTAGTTTGAGAAACAGAGCTGTTCCTGTATAGTAACTTATAGTAACAATATGTTCAATATACTGTATGTTCATGTGGCTTGTTTTGACTTTTATACATTTATAGAATGGAAATGTATAGAATGATTATGATTTTGATTTTATATATACAAAAAAAGTTAAAGCTTATTATACAGCTTAAACACTTGTTATGCCTATACAGTATAGAAGTGCACTAAACTTTAGGCTTTAAAGGTGCAGCAGTCTTTTACAAATAAGCTGGAAGACGTGAAGAACATGAAAAAAACAAAAAAAAACAAACGTGGGTTAAAACCCTGGCCTTAGCAAAGGTTTATGAATTCACTGAGAAAACCAGTTTGGAAAACTGACTTCCTGTCCAGAAGATTTGTTTGTGATTGGACGCGCCTCCTGTCAGTCATATGGTCCACCTAATATCCTGGGGGCGGAGCTTCATGAAACATGGATGGGAATCATTCAAAGGTCAATCCCACCTAACAATATGACCACACCATTGGTCTTCTTCTTGACTTGGATTTGTTCTTCGAGTCGTTATCGTGCTGGAAGGTGAAATATTCCTTCATATATCTTCAGCTGTCTAACAGAAGCCTGCAGCCTTTGATGCCACAATAGAGTGGTATTTGGAGCTGTTCATGATTCTCTCTATCGTGACTCAAACTCCAGTCCCAGCTGAAGAGAGAGAAGCAGCCCCTTAGCATGATGCTGCCACCACCATGCTTCAGCGTGGGTAATGGTGTTCTTTAGGTGATAAGCACCAAATACAGCTTTTAGAATTATGCCCAAAAAGTTCTACCTTGGACTCATCAGACTATAACACATTTTGCCACATGGTTTGATGGTTTGAGGTGTTTTTTTTTTTTCTTTCATGTAGCCACCCTACCCCATAGTCCAGATGTGTGAAGAGCAGGAGAGATTGTGTCTCATGCAGAGAGTAATCAGTACTTGCCAGATATTCCTGCAGCTCCTTTCATGCTGCTGTAGGTCCCTCAGAAGCCTCGCTGATAAGCTTTCTTCTTGTTCTTTTGTCAGTTTTGGAGGGACGTCATGTTCTTGGTGATGTTATTTAGTGGCGCTCGATTTTCTCCACACGCTGGTGATGGCCTTCACGTTGTGCCATGGTACGTCCTATTCTTTGGAAATTCTTTTGTACCCCTCTCCTGATCGATATCTTTCCACAGTGAGCTCTTTGGCTTCAGCAGCAGTCAGATGTGAAGGAAATCATACAGATTCTCTTCAGCTGATCTTCATTTGGGGTTAATCAGAATCACTTCACTGATGACAGCTGGATGATAATTACTTTTGAACACGACTTTGGATGAGGTTCATTCTGAGCACAGTCACATGACCCATTATGAAAGGGTGTGCATACTTTTCAGCCAGGCAACTGTACGTTTTTTTTCTGTAAACTGTATCCACTGTATTGCCGCACACACACTAGAGTGTGAATTTAATTCCGTTGTATTTTTATAGTCTTTAATAATGGACTTCCTGGCTGCAGGAAGGTCTGCTGTTAGAGGCAGGTAGAAAACACGTCTCCTGCCATTCTACAAGCAACAGATTACACTGCGAAGCAGAAGAACGAGCCGCAAATGTATTGAAAGAAATCCATGTTTCTGGTGAGCTGCAGTGTTTAGGTGTAATCATGGCAGCGCGATGGTATTTAAGTGAGCGCGCCTCGTAATTATCATATTTCTGACACAACTGGAAGGCAGAAGTCGAGTTCGGGGGGCAGAACTGTACCTGCGCCTCGTCTCTGACAATATGCTCAGTAGTTAAGTGGCTCGTTTGAGTCTCATAACCTGCTAAATGAAAATGTGTAAAGGGGAAAGTTGTGTGATGAGACAAAGGGCAGGAGCTCGACACATAAAACACTCAAATACTCGGGGAAAAAAAACTGCTCGATTACCACATCAATAATTAGTTAATTGATTGATTGATTGATTGATTGATGATTGACGTTTTCTCTTCAGAGGATTATGAACTCTTTGCTAAATATAGAGAAATTTACATGTACAAAATAATTCATTACAGCAAGTTTTTAATGTCAGTTGAATACGCAAACAAAACGAAGAAGCTAATAAAAGCTCGCTTGCTAGCATTATTACATCACTGGCTGTTTAACAGATGTTTTAAACATCCTACAGCACTTCTGTGCTCATAGTATAGCGAATAGTGCACCGTCACAGCCAGAATGCACTGCAGTTGTGTTGTGTTGTGTGTTGTGTTGTGTTGTGTGTTGTGTTGATTGCCGGTTCACAGAGCCGCAGTGCTGATAAGACTCTCAAAGCTGTGTTCACTTTATCAGAGTGCACTAGAGAGACAGTGCAAAGTGCACAAGGATATCTGCACAATGACGAGGGAAAAAATGTGCCATAATCTCTCTCAACACACACACACACACACACACACACACACACACACACACACCCTGATCAACAAACAAACAAACAAACCCACACACCATCTGAGAATCTATTATCACACAAAAATAAGCTTTTAATGTGCTGAGATAGTAGTATAGAACACACCTGGTGTGTAAAAGCAACTTTACAGAACATTTAAAATGTTTACATTTACATACATAAGTGCTTAAAAAATTACACCTTAGACAAACGAAAACGCAACAGAAACAAGCAGACGCAAAAATCAACCCGTTTCTGCGAACGAGGCACAAGCAACAAAAAAAAGAAATCCAGTAACACATTTCACCGTGACATGATCAGCATCTCACGTGTTCCTGCACATTTCTTGTTCAAATTTCTTCTGAAGACGTCGTCGAGGACACGGCACTGGACGCCGATATATTTAACTCATTCATTTTTTTAAAAAATGGAACCTCGTGTTATGTAAAAATGCAATTTCGAATAATTTGCTTATCTTTAAAATATGGTGAGTGTTTTTTTTAGTATGTTATCCAAATATCAGAATATACCAGAACATGTAACACAAAAAGATTTCATTTATGCACATAAATAATGCAGACGGAAAAACGGCACGTTAGGTTCTAGGCAACGTCGAAAAAAACAACATTCTGTGATAGATATCTGAATTGTTCGTTTCACATGACGGTGTGTTTTAGAGCCGCTTCGTGGTGGGGAATTACGAAGGGTGTAACAATACACAAATTACAAATATATTACACCACGATTCGGTGGCGTCTCGATACATTTTCATTTTCGAAAACAGCAAAAAAATAAAAACTGCCAGAAAATAGGCCTTAGGTTTCCATTTTCAATGGAGTATAAAAGTCCAATAGCTGAAAATCGTGACACAGTGTTTGTGCGAGCTGTTCAGTGTGTGCTCTCAGCAGCTCTTAGCAGCGTGCATTAAAATGGAACAAACATGGCTAATTAAACATTAGCTCTCTGGTCAAGCTTTCACTGATGTGCAGGGTTGCCAGTTCTCTGCCAGGTTTTCACCCAAAGTACATCTCAAACACCCGAAACTGACCCAAAAGAGTTCAGGAAGTGGAAAAAGGAGTCACGTTATACTTCATTTTCCAAGTCAACGTGCCTTAACAGACTTCACTTTTCCACATCGGGTGTAAAAACCGCAGACATGGCAACCCTGCTGGCGTGACCCTCAAGGGGGCGTGTCTGAATTTACGCAGCTCTCTGTAGGACAAATGTGTTTTTGAATGCTGTACCGAGTACAGCTTCATATCTGCAGCTATGAACTTCCCGATCGCCCAAAATCAGCAGTGTGTGTGTATGTGTGTTTATGTGTGTTTACGTGTGTGTGTGTTTCGTTTACACAACGTTGGTGTAGATGCACTAGTATTAGTGCTGGCTAGTATGCTAGTATGTTAGTATGGTAGTTTGCTAGCGTATTAGCTCGTGAAAAGCAGCGTGATTAGGGAAGGTGTGTTTATTTTCACCCCCGTAGCCTCCCCTGATTCGAGATTAAGAGGAAGTTACTACTTGGACTTGATTAAGTTTAAATGTTTAAGTACTTCATGTCGAGTAGCCTACGTTTATTATTACACAGAGTGTTGAATGTACTGTTCGATACACAGACGAATCGAACGATACGATACGATACGCCACGCCATATTGTTACACCCCTATTAATTACACATTACGTTAGAAAGATTAAATATTAATAGCAGCAGGTGAATCTAACAGTCTGCAATAAATTAAATTCATTTGCTAACGCTGGAGCAGATTCTCGCGACTTATTGAACGGAAAGTGCGTTAAGCCCTGCCTCCTATCCATCTTCAGCGGTCGATGCGATTACAACGTCCTGTGATTGGCTGAGAGAGAGAGAGAGAGAGAGAGAGAGAGAGAGAGAGAGAGAGAGTATCGGCGCTAAACATTAGCAAAGCAGCTTTGACAAAATGACAGTTTGCTTTTTTTTTTGGAAAAATAACGCCTACTTGTATAACAATATCGGTTTCGTGAAAACGTTGAGTAATAACTGGCTTTTTCCATATTACATCATTCTGAAAAAAAAAAAGCTCATTTACATGCACACACAGTGATAAAATCAGTAGTTTGGAATTCTGTTATTTCTCGACAGGTACGTATTCCTTGAAAGTCACCGTGAGGCAGTTTGCCGTGACATCCGTGATTATTATATTCCCGAGAAAAGGCGCGAAGCTCGGAGCAGGTTCGGGGTCCCGTGTAGGCGGCGGCGTCTCTTTCTCAGCCGGGTTTGAGCGTCCGTTTGTCCGACAGGCCGCGAGAGTGTTCCTCGCTCCTCGAGAACCCGTGAAGCTCAGATCCATGGGCTCGTCCTGAAACGAGTCGGAGAGTCCAGGAGCTAAGCTGTGGTGTCCGTTAAGGCTCGTGACGTTGCTCCGAGCCTGACTCGAGCTTGCGTGTGGCGCACTAATGCTCCGACAGCTCAGGAAGCTCTTAGCGCTCTGTCGGTCGCCGGAAGGTTCCGAGTGACACCGCTTCAGGACGACATTTTCAGAGGAATTTGGACCGGATTTTTTCATCAGCTGTGATGTTTCCACATTCTGGAATTCTTCAAATCCTGCACGGCGGACTTGTCCATTTCCGTCGTCCTTGTGGTAGCCATTTTCAAACCCGTTCCTCTCAGAGTGTTCGGTTTTCTCCACAGCGCCGTTTGCGTAATTGGTTCCCCTCTCCGGCGGCTCGTTCTGCTTCACCCCACTCATCACGATGACGATTCGTCCATTTTTGTTCTTGTTCTTCACAATTTTCAGTTTGCTGCTTATTCCGTTCACAGGTCTCGTGCTCTCCATACTGAGCTCCGATTCTCCCTTTCCGCCATCCAGAACCTTCTCGAGCTCCATGCTGACGGCCTTCACGTCGCTGTGACGTCCCGAATCCGGTTCCTGTGCCTGTTCCTGCTGGTACAGTTTGGGGTCGGGTTGGTACTGGTGGTGCTTTTTGCTGTTGAGCTGGTAGAACTGCTTCTTCTCATGCTTCCCGTTGATCAGGACATCGTCCAGGCTCTGGTACGGGTGCGTCCTCCTGCTCTCCAGATGGTACTGCTGCATCGGCAACGGATCAGCGGACGTTTTGACGTGGATCCTGTTGTTCTGCGATGCATCGTGGAGGCCAGAAAGAACACTGGATCTCCGGGCGAATGACGGGACCTGACAAGAAATAAAGTAACAAAGTTTTCTAAAAATGTTACAGGACAAAAGATCATCATTAAATGGTCAAGAGAGCATCACAATGAGCTCTCTCTCGCTCTCTCTCGCTCTCTCTCTCTCTCTCTCTCTCTCTCTCGCTCTCTCTCTCTCTCTCTCTCGCTCGCTCTCTCTCTCGCTCGCTCTCTCTCTCTCTCTCTCGCTCTCTCGCTCTCTCTCTCGCTCTCGCTTGCTCTCTCGCTCTCTCTCGCTCGCTCTCTCTTGCGCTCTCTCTCAACTCGTAAACTAGACTCGACCGCTTCTGATCTTTAACACATCATCACAACATAATATTCACATTTTCTTTAATATGGAAAAACATTCATGAGAAGGGAATCTACACTCTTGGAATGTTTTATTCCTCTTACGCCACAGCAGTTCACAGATTACAGTTTTCCATATACAAAAGACTGACACATCATGCTTTTTATCCATTTATGGTTACATTTAATGTTGTTGCACGTCCATTAAACAAGTTAGTTCCTCTTCTCACTTACGCTATAGCAGCTATAAACTGTCGTTCCCTCACCAGCTTCTCTTTATTCTCTCTCTCTCTCTCTCTCTCTCTCTCTCTCTCTCGGAATTAATAAAATGCAGCTTATTAGGTAAAAAAGAAAAACGCAGCTCGTCCTGTTACAGAGAAATCACAAACCGTGAACTCGTCTGTCCTGAAGATGTCGGAAAACCTACAGTTCCAGCTTCACCTCTGACTGTTACAGAGTGCTGACACTGGAGACTCCTTCCATCAATGTTAAATAAACATCTCCATACTTTAAAAACTTCACCATATCGATGTTCATACGGAGTGTCCGCCGAACAGGGTCCCTGCTGTTACTATAGAAACGATAACGTATTAGAACAAGCGCATTAATATTAATATTAATATTAATATAAACCTGCGCTGCTGTCAGAGCTGCTGTTATAGAAAACTAATCACCACCTGACGACCAATCAGAGTCCAGAACTCGACAGAACCATGGTCTAGGTGACATGATGCGTCATATAATACGCATATCGAGAATTTCTTCGGTACAGCAGTGTCTGGTATGGAGAAGAGCGAAAGTCAGCCGTGCTGCTTCATTTATCTAAGAAATTTCCCCAAACATTTGCATTGCAAAGCAACAGACACCAGATACCAAGAAACTTGGCATCTGTGTGTGTGTGTGTGTGTGTGTGTGTGTGTGTGTGTGTGTGTGTGTGTGTGTGCGCTGCAGGTGACGAGGTCGAATCGCACCTGGGTGAGAAAGTGTTTCGGTTTCGGGCCTCTCTTGCGGTATCCCATCAGCTGCTCCTCGCGCTCCCTGTGAAAACACGGATTCTTTTTAAAGATGGGATTCATCATGGACGCCACACTGAGCAACGTGACGGTCCAACCACAGCGTAGTGAGGAACCGCTATGCTCCTGAGAGGTCTGCACAGCTTCAGCACAGCTTCAGCACAGCTTCAGCACAGCTTCAGCACAGCTTCAGCACAGCTTCAGCACAGCTTCAGCGGATAAAGAGTTCCTAGCGAAGTGCTGTTCTACTTCGAATCCTTCTCCCCCCCACAGTACTTGTTCTCCGTGACCCCATTCCACCGCACCCTTTCTCTTAGAAGAAGAAGAAGAAGAAGAAAAAAGGAGTTCTTCAAGGATTCTTAGAAAAGTTAAGAGTTTCTAGTTTCCTAAATCAGTTCTACTTTGAATCATTTCTGAAATTTCTACAAGAGTTGTCTCAAAAAGATAAACCATCAACCACTAAAGGTTCTCAATTTCCATTCCACCTGGAAAGCATCTACGAGGGTTCTTCGGTTAGTTCACAGCTTCATAAAGAGCTTCTGTTCTGTATGGAACCATTAACATGTCTTGGGATAGAGCTCCTAACTTCCTAAACAGCTTCTATTCTGAACCCTTGCTGAACCCCAAAGCCTCTGTTATAGGGTTCTACACAGAACCGTCAAGGGTTTCCCCGGAGCAACAAACCAAAGAACCGGTAAAGGTTCTAAAGGTTCTGAGAGCGTAAAAGAAATGTCGTTTGTTTTAAAGCTCTACGTGATGAAGACCCAAACTGAATCTCCAGCCTGCTCCATCCTCATTCCACCTCTACACATTAGACTGTAAACACACACACTTTTAGAGGGTTCTAGAGGTTAGATTTTTTTAAGGATACAGAACCAGAACATCAGCTCTTTCTGGTCTTTGCACAGTTTCTGATGAGGTCTGAAGGAAACCGAGTCGCTCTCGTTGACGGATCAGGAAGTTAGAAACCTTTTGCTGGACATTTTTTCAAATCCAATTTACACAATTATTCATTTGTTCAGGAATTTTTGTCTGGATAAAGTCGAACGCACGCAGCCTCGCCCCGGTCCCGCCCTGTTTTTAACGATTTTAGTGTTTCATTTAATTTATTTGATTATTACGCGCTTGCTGTATGAACCACCGCATGAGCTGCAATAAAGTCATTTCTCTTACAACATCCATAAAACATCCATCACCTTCTGTAAAATCTCCTGATCTAATTCCCGACTGTGAGTTATGGAGATTAATCTGACTGGGTGAAATGTCTCAGTAATATCATTTTCCTGCATACACAGAAATAATGAACGCAGCGCTGATGACCTCGTGTGTGTGTGTGTGTGTGTGTGTGTGTGTGTGTGTGTGACCAGACTGGAGAATCTACGTCGAATAAACACTACTTCATTTTGCAGGAAACAATTTTTTTTTTAGGCTAAAATCCTTCTTTGTTTAACCCAGTGACTTGGTCACATTTCTATTCTTCAACAGACAATAAAAATGTGAATTTGGCCAAAACACGTTATCTTCGTTATCTTCATCCTCATCATCATCATCAGCAACATCATCCTCATCATCCTCATCATCATCCCCTCTCCTTTTGTTTCTGTCCACAGCTGAAAAGAAAAAAAAACCCTAACCCTATAAACCCGACAAGAGGCGGCAATTTATTCACAGCAGAAAATTCCCCCAGCGACTAACTGTTCAAACACACGCCGGCCCAGAATGCTCCTCTGCAAACGTTCAGGTGGGGGTGGGAAGTGGGGAGACATTAATGTATGTGGCGACACGGAGAATCTCTTTATTTCCGAGCCGCGGAGGTTAAACGGCGTGGGCTAAAGTGTGTAGAGCGCTTGTGGAAAACACTCTGTGTGCGTGCTTTAGCTGTAATGATGTACATCGCCGCAGAAATCATTACACCTTCACTCGCTAAAGGTAAGCGTTACGGGTCAGCGCTTCCCCTTCCACCGATCCAGAGACCGTTATAAACCATTACACACACACACACACCAGTGTGATGTCATGCTACTACGACAATAACTAGCTACACTACAGTAATGTCCTCTTACTGTACCCAAGAAATGATTACAGTAAACATCATCCCTCTGCTTGCTGACAGATAAACCGCTGCAAAGCGTGATGTGCCAAAAATTACACTCCATCATCCTTTCTTCCTGTAAAGATTTCACCAGAGTTTAAGTTGAATTAAATCTATTCTGGTGTAATCACGTGTTCAGCCAATCCACGGACGTGTGGGTGTGAAGGAGCATCCTGGTCACGTGATCCGATCTCGACGTGAACGGCGCTTCTTAAATCTTAACAAAAAAAAAAAAAAACAATAATCCAACATGCTGCATTTGATCGAGCACGTAACAAATAAATCAGCCAACTGGTTTTCACACTCATTGGTGCGTTCTTTAATTTGTGTTTAACTAAGTAGCTTTAGAGGATATTTATAGCTACTACTCACTCATTGGAACTAAAAGAAAACAATGCCGGACAGGCCACGCCCCCAAGCAACAAACTCCAAGCGGCATGAGCAACTCGTCACATAAAATATATCACAGAACTGATCATCAGCAACCGGAAGATAAGAGAAATAATATCGGAATGGAGTATTTATGATTTAATAACAGCGGTTCAGCATGAAATGACGTGAGACATCATTGTTTTTATTTCTTGTGCAGGTAAACATGTCTCTCTGACTGGTTTTAGGAGTGTCGGCCACGCATCTGCTCTCTTCTCGCACTTGTTATTCGAGAGAGAGAGAGAGAGAGAGAGAGAGAGGGAGAGAGAGAGGGAGAGAGAGAGGAGGACAGCAGTGGGCTGTATGGGAGTAAAAGCATTCCTTGGTTGCCAGATTGGTTGTTTTTTACTCACACTGGAATGCAATTTTGTGCTTGCGTTGTTTATTTTTTATTCTTCCTTGTTGCTGACGTGGTACCATCAAGGGGCCACTGTCTGTACCTTCAGTTTGTACCGTTTACATGGAAACGTGCAGAGTTTACTGTTAAAAACAATGTAGGATACATAAGTGGACCTTCTGCAGCAACAAGGAAAAGTACAGTTTGTTACCTTTAAATTAAAATGTCATTATCACATATGTACCGTTATTTATTTTTTATTTAATGCTTGATTTAAGCAACAGTTTTCAATTTACTGCTGAATTAACAATAAGATAAAATGGAACAAATCAACAACCTGAAATAGTTGTAAAAGAAATTGAATAAATAAATAAATAAATAAATAGTTTGGTCTTTAATCTCCATTACATTATTGCACTTTTATTCTATTTCAGACACTTTTATTTTATAGATTAAAAATATTTTATATTGTTATTTTCTTCCTTCTGTCACTGTTATTATTATTTCTATCTCTATAGAAATATTATTATTATATAATCTATTTTTTTTTTATCTCTGCTTTACCTCTGAATGCTGCTACATCATAAAGTTTATTACTTTTATTTTATATTTATCAGCATCACTGTGGCACTCTCAAGGGTGTGCAAACTTTTGCGCTCAACTCCTCATAACTTACATTCAAATCATAAATTCAAAAAAGACAGGAGTTCAGTACTGTCAATGAACCGGTCCCTGGGTCTTTACAGGGAGACACCACACCTGTCCGCACCTATCTGGCAACCCGGAAGTGGTGCACACCTGGTCACGCGCCGCTCACCTGTGCTGGAACGCGACGAGCAGGCGCGGGTCGAGGATGTTTTCCTCCGGTTCCCACGTGCTGTACCTGTCCCAGAGGTGTGGAGAGAGAGAGAGAGAGAGAGAGAGAGAAAGAGAGAGAGAGAGAGAAAGAGAAAGAGAGAGAAACACACATCTATAAACACCGAGCTGTGAATCACAGGAAGCTCCGCAGCTCTGCAGCGACATGGCAGGAAATCTCAGCATATAAACTTACACCAATAAATAAATAACTAAATAAGCAAACAAACAAACAAGTAAAGCACAGCTCCACATCTCATGCACGCACAGAAATGATCTCTCGCTGTTGCAGAGCCCTGAACCTCGGATCGTGGTGAGGATGTGAGCAGTAACTGAGGAGCCTGGCGCTTCTGCACAGATCCTGCAGCTGCAAACGCGACGTGCTTTAACGGGAATCAAACATACGCACTGCATCTTGTGAACTTGCATCTTATTTGCATATGCACGCGCTGTGCAATGACTTTTTAAATAAAACCTTTGAAATGCATTCGTTTGTTCATTAAAAATGTTTTTTTTTTTTTAAAAAAGAAAAAAAAAAGGAAACGCGAAGATGGCACACGGGCACGTCAGCATTGCGCGCGGGATTAAATTCATTCTTCATCTTTTATTTCCTTCCTCTCACTCTTTCACTTTCTGGCACATGCACACACACACACACACACACACACACTAACACACGCGCGCGCGCGCACACACACTAACACGCACACACACACACACTAACACACGCGTACACACACGTGCAAGAAACGCGTAGCAGATAAAGAGATTAAAGTCTTACTTTGGAGACCAGCCTCTCCACTTCACCAGGTACTCAAACCTTCCCTGTGGATCAGCGCATGAGGACAAGATAACAGCCATCAATGCAAAACTTGTTTTGTTGTTGGTGTTTTTTTTTGTTTTGTTTTTTTTAATCTGAGCAGAAAACAGCAATAAAAGTCTCGAGCATGAAAGAAGACATTTGCATTAAGAAGGAAGGAAAAGCAGACCTTTCGGACGCGTCTCTTCTCGATGCTCTCCACGGCGAACACTTGCTCTCCCGCCGCAGGGAGCTCCATCTTTATTGCAGAAAAAAAATAATAATTTGGAAATACAAAATGAAAAATAGAGATATGTGTGTATGTGCACTGAGAGCAGGGAGGCGGTGTGTCAGCAGCCTGGCGTGTTGTTCTGCTCCATACACGCGTAAGTATGAGGAAGTCTTTAACCCTCCGCACCAGGACGCGCCGCGAAGTCTCTGGAAATGAAACGCAGAAAAACACACGGCGCAAAATAAGCCATGGCCGTGACGTCACGAGACGCCACCCCCACCATCCCCATCCCCATCCCCACCACCATCTCCTCCTCCTCCTCCTCCGCCGCCGCCGCCACCACCACCCCCCCCCCTCGTGCCTTCCCTTACGCGCATGCGCGGTACCGCGAAACACTCGGTACTTCCGGGTTCCGAGGCTCGCGTGCAGCTTGACGCATATTCAAAGTCCTAAATCTTACTGCGTCACATATTTCCATAAAGAACCAGCAAACACACACACACACACACACACACACACACACAGCAGTGAATACAGAGTAAATTATGTATTTATTAAGCATTTTTTATTTACTATTATGCATATTTTTGTATACTATCCTAAATTAACAAGGGAACTAAACTGAACCTTTCCTTGTCGCTTACCTTTCGCACCTGTAACACGCACCTTTCACCTGGAAATGTGGCTACGATGAGCTTTTCAGATGATTCTCACAACCATATAGAGCAAAGCGTCAAATCTCCACAAATCATGCAGCTTTCTGAATGAGGACACTTGAGAAGTCTACATATTACTCAGCCTCACACACACACACACACACACACACAAACAGTTGCACTCTTGCACCACTTTTTTGCGCACGACTTTCCTCCAAAAGCTGCTAGACATTTTTTTTTTTTTTACATATAACGTCGATATTTTGTCTACTAGATTCTATTCTGTTTTTCTATTTTATTCACTATATTCTGCTTTTATCATGTGTCGCTGTCGCACACTGTGGGACGAGGCACTGAGGAAAACACCTTTATACCTTTGGCATGTTTCGTAGGCTGTGGTTTGGTATTTTTCACCTTGAAAGGCGCTCAGCAGGTTTCTGTGCTGTGAACAGATATGATTTGAAACAGATAAGATTGTGACGAGGAGATAAACCCAGCCCGTGTCCTGTTGGGGCAGAATTCAGATTTCTGTACGATGGCAAAACGTGAGTGTTGAAGAGCTTGACTGATTGACGTAACAGATAACAGCGCTGGAGAGACGCCGCGCCCATTCGAAGCCACCCTGACAGTAGTTTAGAGAGCTAGCTAAGCATGGAGGACAGAGGTTTACTGACTCTTATCGAAATCCTGACAGCGCGCAAAGACGCAACCGCGATGGGGACTAGTGTGCAAACTCATCCACGTTTTAAGTTTCGAATTCTTCCAGGTTTTTAGTCACGTGTTAAGAATGAGAAACTGTTTTTTGAGAATCAGAAAATCCGACGTTCCACCAGAACAGTGCAGGCTTTTGGACGTTTCATGGACACCAAACTAATATAAATGAATACACTAAAAATCCTGGACACACTCAGAACGTGCGAGTTTCATTTCACCCGCTAGTTTGCTCAGACTGAAAGAGAGCAGGATTGGGGAGGGTGGAGCTTACGCAAAGTTTTATCTCATTTTTTGCAAAGTGGGAATAACATCATTAATCTCATTACAAGTTCACATTCCATGGAGTTTTTTTTTTTTTTTTTTTTTAATTAAACTCTTAAACAACCTACAAAATAACAGATAAGCAAATTAAAACAGGTTTTTTGCTGCGTTATGCATCTCAGAGTGCTGGAAGAAATCGAATCGGGACACTAAGTGTAGGACGTGTCAAGTTTAGTGATAAACTCATTTTTCAGTTGTCTTTCTTGGGGAGTCTTTCAAGGGTCTATGTAGAACCCTAAGGAAAGTGTTTACACGCTAGAAAAGGAAAATGTAGAAGTTTAGAACTGGGTAAATGTGTGGAACAAACTCCGAATTATCGACCTTTATTATGTTTTTAACAACTAGAACCTGTCTTGGAGATTCTTGGTACTTGGTTCACTCTTAGGAACTTGGGTTCTTTCAGGGTTCCTTTAAGTATAAAGGTTGTTGAGTCGGATTATTTTTCTTTATCTCCACATGTGACCACATGTCACTTCATGTAAACGGAGTGACTTATAATTTCCTGGTAAATCCGGCTGATTCATGGTCGCGTGTGTTGGCGACGGATGTGATGTATGTTGTTGATGTGTAAATATTCTGAGCTGCTGATTCTCCTGTAGGATAAAATGCAGAAATTCAATAACATCAGCAAAAACGAGTCGGACTGGAATGATGATAAAACACACACTTCTGTGTGAGTTTCATGAAGACCTGCTCTCTTAACAGATCCTCTAATCTGCAGGTTTGGGCAGCACGTCCCGCCTTCGCTGCTTGTTTACTCAGGTTCACGGTTCTCACAGATCTCTCCTGCTTTCGTACGTGTTGTTTTTTTTTTTTTAATGTTATCACAACCTGCAGTAAGAACCTTCCCGTGTTTCATAGTGTTCACTATCCGTTGCACCCAGATGAGGACGGGTTCCCTTCTGAGTCTGGTTCCTCTCAAGGTTCCTTCCTCAGATCATCTCAGGGAGTTTTTCCTCACCACCGTCACCTCTGACTCACTCATTAGGGAGAAATTCATACATTTACAATATATGTTTTGTGAATCCATTTATTTCTGTAAAGCTGCTTTGTGACAATAAATAAAATTGAATTGAATTGAATTTAACCACTGGCTGCTTTTGTCTGTTTTAAATTTTGCATATATATATATCTACAACAACGTTTTAAAAATGTTTGAAATGCAATTATGATACCACGATCATTCCGAAATGACAATTTCCTGCAGATTGCAGATTTGTTTACATGACAAAAAAAAACAAAGCCAAACATATTCCAGCGAACGCAGTGACGCATCTGACAATCAACACTAACAGGATGGTTTTTATATCTTATATAATTAACGTTGTATATCTACATTTCTACCTTCAACACCTGAAGTTTCAAGCCAGCACTTTTGTCATTTCTGATGATGTCATTTTTTTGTCATGATAAAATAAAATAAAATGATAACTGAATCATTAATCTTGCGCGTGTAATCGGTGAGGTCTGTGTGTTTAACAGTGACTGAGAGAAGACAAAAACATGCCGGACAGCTACTATTTATTTGTGCAAATCGGTTCTTGGTCAATAATTTGTTAGGAAAAAAAGGTTCTCAGTGAAACAAATTGTCCGTCCTTATCCACTTTCTCTTCG
This sequence comes from Pangasius larnaudii, assembly GCA_037576815.1. Classification (NCBI taxonomy): domain Eukaryota; kingdom Metazoa; phylum Chordata; class Actinopteri; order Siluriformes; family Pangasiidae; genus Pangasius; species Pangasius larnaudii. The sequence continues at coordinate 32,423,008 of CM074917.1, forward strand.
TCTAACCTAACAAAGACGGCAATTCGCTTTCCTCCAGCTCAGGTTTGTTGTTTTAATATGAACCATCTTGTTGTTGAGTAACATATAAAAAAAACCCACCCTTCGGTGATTTGCCTGTGGTGAAGCGAGCATGCGACCGATCGGCTCGTATTCTGCGCACGACGGAGGAAAAACGTGCTTCGGTGTCGTACGTTAACATCAACTTCCTCTTTATAAATAACACACAGCAAAATGCAGAGCGGAACATTTCCCCAAGAGATGTAACTCAATCGCTTACTAACGCAATGTGATCAAGTCATTCCGGTTACTGCATTCATTTAAAACATTCTAAACTAACATCGTTACATAACATTTACACCTCAGAACACCTGCTGAATTCTGGATTCTGATTGGTCAGAAGGTGTTGATTAATTTTCCGTAAGGCACCCGGTCTCATGCGTTATCGTTTCTATAGTAACAGCTCATTCACAGGAACGTGTATGGCAGACGCTCACAAGATGCTCCACGAGCTGAAGTGTTCTGTAAGGAGATGTTTATTCATTAACATTTACGGAAGGAGTCTCCAGTGTCAGTGCTTTGTAACAGTCAGAGGTGAAGATATAACTGTAGGTTTTCTGACATCTTCAGGACAGAGGAGTTTATCGTATATATACGTATAAAGGCATAAAACGCACAGCGTGGTGTGTTTTTTTTTTAAATAAATAAATAAATAAATTGTAATAGTTGACAAACTGGTGTGGTATAAGGGGAATAGAACACTTTGGGACGTGCTGTTAAGCTAGTTTTAAATGTCGGAGGGCTGGTGATACGATGCTGTGATACTGATATCACGGTAAATGACGTAACGCTACACGTTTCTGAGGTTATCACCGCTTGCTGAAGGCTCTATGGCTTTTTTGGGAGTTTATTATCTAAACTATGTATAAAAATGCGTATGTGGGAATGTCATTTGAGGACGGGAATGAGCCGACTCGGTCACGCCGCACGCTCAGGGTGTCGTTACGTCAGCTGAAATAGCTTCAGTGTGGTTTAATGACACTCGAACGGTAAACGCGAGAGAACGCGTACAGCTGTGTGCACACGCTCCCGTGTTTTTCCGCCCGCTCTGTGCTATAAAACGCCTGACTGCCAGCGTTAAATACACTTCATTTGGATAAAGTGGGTGTGTTTGAGCAGCAGGATGAAAGGAAAAGACAAGAAAAGAAGAATGGCTGAGAAACACCGAAGCAATTATAACCTTTTAAAGACCCGTCAGTTTGTTAACTGAATTTCTCAGAGCTGAAGAGACCCTTAGATCCAGCGTGCGTGCATAAACGTGCATAAACGTGCATAAACGTGCATAAACGTGCATAAACGTGCAAGGTTGCAAATCTGGAACAATTTGAAAGACTTGACTGAATTTATATAAAAAGGTACAGAGATTAAGTTCAGGGTGAAAGTAAAAGTAACTCTAATGTATGAAGATTGAGATTAACAATAATTTTACTGGAGATTATACAGTAGTTAACTGCCAGTAACGTACTGTAAAGTTTTACAGTAAAAAACATATTTACAGTAAAGGATTTTAATATCTAATGTAGTATAAAATAGCACATAATCCTGGATCACAGAAACATGATTTATTGAGGTGATTGAGTTGATTGAAGGGCAAAAATATATATGCGAGTCTTTGTAATGAGTATTTTGGTTGCTTTTTTGTTTTAAAAAACAAGTCATTTGGTAAAAAAAAATCTTCTTTTCTAAATTATACACAGATTAAGATAAAAAAATGACATGGTGCATTAATATAAATAAATAATAAAGTACTGAATCTCTGAAGTCATTTCCACCTCTGCACATTTCCCACATGAGCTATTAGTCAGTTACAGCCACTGTGAGGCGGATGTTATTTATAAACGCTGGTTATGATGTGTTATAACACACACACGCCTGAAAACGGCTCACACACACATTTTTACTATTAATGCGATTTGGAACGTAGCCATAGTGTACATTACAGTCCATGTTGTAATATGAGGAAAAGGTTTTTAAAAAGGTTTTGTATGTTTATATGGTTTGTATGTAGATTTTACACACACACACACACACACACACACACACACACACACACACACACACACACATTTGCTGGTCACAACTGATGTGTTTCTCCATCGTGGCTCATCTCTAAGGTGAACAGATGACAGCACTGACGTCACGATGATTCACCCAAGAGCTCCGACATGACCTTTAACTCAGAGAGTGAGAGAGAGAGAGAGAGAGAGAGAGAGAGAGAGAGAGACATAAAGACACAAAGAGAGAGACACAGCCAGAAAGAGATGCAGAAAGAAAGAAAGAGAGAGAGAGAGAGAGAGAGAGAGAGACAGACAGAAAGACACAAAGAGAGAGACACAGCCAGAAAGAGATGCAGAAAGAAAGAAAGAGAGAGAGAGAGAGAGAGAGAGAGAGACAGACAGAAAGACACAAAGAGAGAGACACAGCCAGAAAGAGATGCAGAAAGAAAGAAAGAGAGAGAGAGAGAGACAGACAGAAAGACACAAAGAGGGAGACACAGCCAGAAAGAGACGCAGAAAGAAAGCAAGACAGTCAGAGAGAGAGAGACAGAGAGAGAGAGAGAGAGAGAGAGAGAGAGAGAGAGAGAGCAAGAGAGAGACATGAAGACACAAAGAGAGAGACACAGCCAGAAAGAGATGCAGAAAGAAAGAGAGAGAGAGAGAGAGAGAGAGACAGACAGAAAGACACAAAGAAAGAGACACAGCCAGAAAGAGACATAAAAAGAAAGACAGTCAGAGAGAGAGAGAGAGAGAGAGAGAGAGAGAGAGACAGAGAGAGAGACAGAGAGAGCGAGAGAGAGATTTGAACAGACACCAGTTCCTTTTGTCCAACTGGTCCTGAATCACTGCTCTAAATCCCCACTAACACACACACCAACACACACTAACACACACACCAACACACACTAACACACACACTAACACACACACTAACACAAAGACTCACTAACACACACACCAACACACACACTAACACACTCTCTAACACACACACTAACACACACTAACACACTCACTAACACAAGGATCAGAGGAAATTTGCAAATCTAATTACTATGAACCAAATGACACACACACTGAAAGTGACTGATTTGGGAAACGCAAAGTAAACTCCAGAGTAAAAGCAGTGCATTTGGCATTGAACAGACTGCAGCGTGGCAGATTATCTGAGAGACACCCTGAGGAAGTACAGACTCAGCGAGCGCACACACACACACACACACACACACACACACACACACTGTCCCGCTGCCCCGCTGCCCCGAGAGAAGACACTGCGCTGCGATGGGCTCCAGGCTCCGGCCACTCTGTGTGGGAGAAGCGGTAGAATGGATAGACGGAAGATTATGTGTATTAATGCTTAAGCGCTATTCTCTGTGTTATAAGTAATTCGTTTATTGTTAATAACAGTTCTTTTATCTTATGGCTTCTTCTGTTGCAGCCCCTAAGATCTGGAGCAGTGTCCTTTTTAACATCAGGGCTTCTCCAGCATTGAGTGTCTTTAAAGTTAGTCTTAAGGCTTATTTTCATTCTTTAGCTTCTAATTTAAATGCACTGCTGTTATTGTACTGTTGTCTTTGTTGCCATCGTCTATACACTGTATACTATACACTATACACTATACACTATACACTATATACTATACACTATATACTATACACTATACACTATATACTATACACTATACACTATACACTATATACTATACACTATACACTATATACTATACACTATACACTATACACTATACACTATATACTATACACTATATACTATACACTATACACTATATACTATACACTATACACTATACACTATATACTATACACTATACACTATATACTATACACTATATACTATACACTATATACTATACACTATATACTATATTTCTTATAGTTACGCAACTTGTGTTGTGTTAAACGTGCTCTATAAATAAAGTTTGACTTGACTTGACTTCTAGTTCCTGTAAATGCTTTGGCAACACTGTACATGTGTACAGTCACGTCAGTAAAGCTTGTTGAATTGAACTGAACTGAGAGAGATGGATAGACAGAGAGAGAGAGAGAGAGAGACGGAAAAAAAATAAATGACCTTTAACTGAGACAGAGAGGTAGAAAATGAGACACATACTCAGAGAGAGCAACAGAGAGAAAGAGAGAGAGACAGAGAGAGAGAGAGAGAGAGAGAGACATAGACAGAGAGACAGAGAGAGAGAGAGAGAGAGAGAGAGAGAGAGAGGGCATGATGAGACGTCATAACGATGAATCACTATGGAAAATTCTCCCCCTACCCTTGTATTGCTGACGTACTTAAATCTATAAGCGCAGGCTGCTGTGTGCACGTGTGTGTGTGTGTGTGTGTGTGTGTGTGTGTGTGAGTGTGTGTGTGTGTGATTTTGCTGACGTATATACACATATTGACTCTGTATATTTGCTCAAGTTCCATAAACACAGCGTACTATTTACGTGGCAACAACTGCTTCTGGTTTATAATTCATCTGATACACCAGTTTAAGTGTGTGTGTGTGTGTGTGTGTGTGTGTGTGTGTGTGTGTGTGTTTCTGGAGGTCATTCTCAGATAAATAAAATGTGCAGTTATTTTTGAGAAAGTAAAGATGTAAGTGTTATTGTATTGTCGGTATTTCAGCACACCGCACACGGATCACAACTGATTAAAAAACCACCGTGTGTGTGTTGTGCTGTTACGGGAAAATAATCAGCGACACAGTGGTGTGATGAAACCTATAACAGCACGTCCTGAAGTGTTTTATTCCTCTTACACCGCAGCGATTTTCCAATTAAAGAAAGCTTGATTTCTAAAGGGGAAAAATACACGAAATAAAGATTAAATTATAATTCTATCGTTTTAAAAATCAAAATCACGACATTGAGGGAAATAATCATCATTTAATTATCGATTTATAATAATAATAATAATAATAATAATAATTATTATTATTATTATTATTATTATTATTATTATTATTATTATTACTATTATTATTATTATTATTATTACTACTACTACTATTATTATTATTATTATTATTATTATTATTATTATTATTATTA
>CM074917.1:32485920-32500971 GCA_037576815.1 Pangasius larnaudii
AGAGACAGATGGAGAAAGATATACAGAGAGAGAGGGACTGATCTCTCTATCCATCCGTCTCACTCTCCAGACAGACAGACAGACAGACAGACAGAGAGAGAGAGAGAGAGAGAGAGAGAGAGAGAGAGAGAGGGATGAATAGAGTCAGAGAGAGAGATGGAAGGGACAGACAGAAAGAGAGGAACTGATCACTCACTCTCTCTCTCTCTCTCTCTCGCCCCCTCCCCCTCCCCAAATAGCCATAGAGAGACAGACACGTTGAGAAAGACAGAAAGAGAGAGAGAGAGAGAGAGAGAGACAGATGTTGGAACTGAGTTTGGATAATATCGATTACATTTGAGAAACAAACATGTCTGTACACGATGCAGAGCAGAACCTGATATACCTGAACAGGTTCTCTTTTCCACCCCGAAGAAGAATCCTGTGTGTGTGTGTGTGTGTGTGTGTGTGTGTGTGTGTGTTGCGCTGTGTTTCGCAGGACGTTCCCCCTGACCTCCAACAACGAGCGTGTGTTAGCGCACGGCTCTACGTGGTAAAGCTCTCCAAGTAAATCACTCATTAACCACCGATAACCAAACTGATGACTTTCCTGCTTCTGAAACTTCTAATAAAGTTCCTGTGTGTTGCGTAGACGTTAAACGAGCGCGGCGTTGATGACTAGAGCCTAGACTAATGTACGCTTCACATTGACTCCACATTCCATCAGCTAATTTCATGAGTTCATGACGTCATCATCATCATCACGGTGTGTTTATACACTATACAGCCAAAAGTTTGTGCACCCCTGACCATCACACCCATATGAGATTCTTCCCCAAACTTGGATGCACACAGTTGTACAGAATGTCTTTGTATGCTGTAGCATTAAACTTTCCCTTTACTGGAACCGGAAACCCACAGCCACAGTCTACATCTAGCGGAAAGCTTTCCCAGAAGAGTGGAGCTTATCATAACAGCAATAAAAGGGGGAATAAATCTGGACTGAGATGTTCAACAAGCACATGATGTATGGGTGCGATGGTCAGGGGTGCACAAACTTTTGGCCATATAGCGTGTGTATATTTATATTGTGTTTTTGTAGTCGTCTCAGATCGAGTCATTGGATAATTTTGGATAATTATGTACCGTATTTTCTGGACTATAACACGTTTTTTTGTCCTCTAGCAGATTATAAATCATAAAGCAAAATAATATTCAGTGCTGATTTATTAGAAGATAGATTGGTTTATCTAATAAACTTAGTATTTTTCTATGTTATTGTTATATAATATTTATAGAATGTATTCACGGAGTGTAGTGACACTAGGTTTAAGTGTCTCAGATTTAAAAAAAAAAATCACAAATAAAGCTGTCCTGAAGAATAATAAGAAAGAGATCGGAGATGTTGGATCTGTAGGAAAGCTGTCTTTAAGAATAATAAGATGTTACAGCAGAGTTTAGGTTAGAAATAAAGCTGTTTTTAGGAATAATAATAAGATAATACTGGTGTCAGATTATAAATAAAAGCTGTCTTTCGGAATCATTACTGATCTCAGATCAGATATAAAGCTGGATATAAGACTAATAAAACGCTTTTAAGAATGTCAGATAAGGACTGATCTCAGATCAGATATAAAGCTGTCTTTAAGAATAATAAGACTATCCATACTGATCTCAGATCAGACATCATGAATAAAGCTGTCATGAAGAAGAAGAAGATATCACAACTGATCTCAGATCAGATATAAAGCTGTCTTTAAGAATAATAAGACTATCCATACTGATCTCAGATCAGACATCATGAATAAAGCTGTCATTAAGAAGAAGAAGAAGAAGAAATTACAACTGATCTCAGATCAGAACTAAAGCTGCTCTTTAAGAATAAGACGTAGAAATTCTGATCTCAGGTCAGAAGTAAAATTGTGTTTATGAATCAGTGTTGATCTCAGATCAGATAAAGAGACGGGGGGGGGAGAGGTGTCCCTTAGTGTTATGAGAACTGATCTCAGATCAGCAGTGAGTTTATATGTGTATATTACATTTTGCTCCCCTGCAGGAGAACCAGAGACTCCGTGAACAAAACGAAGATCTCAATGGTCAGATCCTCAGTCTGAGTCTCCACGAAGCCAAGAACCTGATCGCCACGCAGACGAAAGCTCAGTCGCTGGCCGCGGAAATCGACAACGCCTCACGTGACCAGGTATCACTCCAACAGCGCTGATCCTACAGCCATTTTCGGGTGGATAAGGAATATAAAAAAAAATGATGTAGTGAGGGTGTCTTCTGGTTCTGTCTGTAGTTGCTTTTGTCTGGCGTTCTTTGATGACATCATCTTGTTGCGCCGCTAAAATGTGTTGGATTTCTTTGAACAGAACCTCAGATACATTCAGCCAAGATGTTCGGTGTCTGATTTTGTGCTGGAGCTTTGACAAGTAATGGAAGCTCTGGTGTAGCACGGTGCACTAAATGTTCACGTGTAAATCGTCTCGTCTGTCTTTCCACAGTTAATGGAAGCCCTGAAGGAGCAGGAGGAGATCAACGTCCGCCTCAGGCAGTACATGGACAAGATTATATTATCCATCCTCGACCACAACCCTTCCATCTTGGAGATTAAGTACTAAAAACAAGCTGTTGGTATTTAAAACTAAAAACTGGATGCTTGTCGCCCCTGCTGCCCTGGAGGTGGAACTGTGTTCTTCCGAAAGGATTTGAACTTCCTGTTGTGAAGTGTGTTCTTCATGCTCTCTTTGTGAGACTTCAGGACGTCCTGGAGTTATTCGTCATCGGTGCTGTGCATGATGGATTGAGGGAATAGTCACTGGAACGGCGGGATGATGGATGAAGATTCAGAGGGTCCAGAGAACTGTGATAGTCTTTTTTTTTTTTTGGATGTTATTTTTGTACTATGTGCTCATCTCAGAGCTGATTGATTTGGGGATTGATTTTGGTGTTCAGTAAGTTGATCAGAGGGAAATACGAGTCCGAGAGAGCGTCAGAGATGGGAACTGGAAGTGTGAGATGGAAAATGAGTTGCTGAATAAAGCACATCCTGATTTTGCCATGACCGGTAAAAGGGGCGGAGCTTGACTTAAATCCTCTCAGCCAATTACAGACTTGATTATGGTTTGACGCCGTGTCACGTGATACTGGTTTTAATTACGCCACATGATGGTTTAGCGATCTATATGAGACACTGGTAACGTCGCTAATACCTCTAATACCTCAACAGTTTTCTAGCTAGCATTAGGCTGATATTATATTTTATAATCGAAATCATCATTTCACATGAAGAAGTGATTTGTTCATGTCACCTAATTACGTTTGTGATTGGCTGATCAGATTTAACTTAAGCTCCGCCCATTTTGACCCAGATGTTCCACTCACTCAGTGTAATCAGGACCTTACATAGGCATGAGCTGATATTACATTTCCACCTGATTTTATCACAGGATTTCTGCCTGTTCTCATTGGCTTACGTTTAAATAATTCTGGATTTGGATTATATTACTCCAAAATAAGGGCTTTTAAATGACTTTTGAATAAGACCGACTTTCTCAGGAGCACAATGGCTTCCCCAAAAAAAAACGCTGCCTACCTAGAAATGCTTCACAATAATAATAATAATAATAATAATAGTATAATATCATGGTAGATTATATAACTGATTATCGGCACACGCCTAGTCAGTAAGAGCAGCATCTGAATGTTGACTTAGCGTTATGAATGTGCATATGTTATGACGCCTCGTCATATCATGACCAGTGCTTCCTGTTTTTAAGCTGTTACAAAGAATGCTGCTGGAGCAGACATCCACCTCATCATCATCATTATTATCTTCATCATCATCATCATCATCATCATCAGGGTCTTCTCTTTATTTCAGAACTGTTTTCATTTGCAGCATTCCCTTCTTTTCTTTTTACTCTAATGCTAATCTGTTATGCAAATGAGCTATAAATTGGATAACGAGGTGACAGTCTGCTATTGAGTGTCTGTATCAGGCTCATTTAGGGTGAGAGGAACTTTGTGTACATTTCATTTTTAGCCAAAGGTTCACCTTTAATTACATTGTGGACAGGTTCTTTACATCTCATTGCCAGGTATTGGCTCAGTATTGGGATTGGTGCGTCACTAAAAATGGTTTGTAATGTTTTTGGTGGCTGGGTCAGTTTTGATTATTTTTTTTATTTTTACACACCTTTTTTGGTTTTCTCACTAATTTGTTGAATCATTTTTTTTTTTTTTTTTTTGCAAGGAAGCCTCATCCACTGAGCTACCTTTGGACCATGAACACATGAACAGCATTTTTTCCCCCAGTTTCTTTTAAGTGTTTGTGCCTTTTCATTAAGCAATCCCACTGACAGACCTGCTGATTGTTTAGCTGTCTTGCACCTTTTTGAATCACACCCCATTTCAGTGCAATTTCTTTAAAAAAAAAAACTGTAAATACTGTGTAGATATCTGTAATGCTCACTCGTTTTCTATACCACTCATGTTCATTCTTTCAGCTTTTTTCTACACCTGTGTTTAATAGTTTAGCTTTCACTTTTTCACAAAATATCTGCTAGCTCTAAAAGCAATATTATACCACTACTTTATCGACAGAAGCTGAATGCTAGCTGGGGTTAAAGCAGGAGTCGTGGGTTAACCAGGCTATCATGGCTTATGACGTCCACTTTTACGCTCTTTAATCCTTTGCTAATCAAATTTCTCATTCTGATTGTTGACTACACTTTTGTATAGAAATTTGACACACAGGAGCATTTTAAATGCCTCTGATTAGCATCATGTTAATTTATTAATGTACACTGGAGTATTGTTACGTGTTTTTGTTTCTTCAGTACTTTTTTTTTTCCAGATGGGATATGTAGTGCTGTTCTGAACAGGCCTGAAAGAGTCAACATTACCATTTTGAAGATGAGTAGAATGTAACTTTGGCTAGAATTTTGGCAATAAAATCTAAATTCAGTGTGTGGTTTCATATTTGTAATTATTATTGTTATTATTTTAAGTATATCAAGTCAAAACATAAGTCTTTACATTTCAGGAAATTGTTGCAAACCTGGCAGACTAGCATACCTTTGGTGCTTAGATTTATGTATATGTATAATGCTACTCAGCTAGCATATAATGTTAATTTCCCTGGTTGTTTTAAATGTTTTGATTTAAATCTGGATAAAAGTAATTCACTAAACTAGGATAAATTATCTAGTGTATTTAAATCTGGACCTCAATCATCAGTAAATGTAACTATTTTGCACTATATCCGGTAAGAAATACTTTAATATTTAAGGAAACAGAATCCACCTGACCGATTTTGAACTGTCACGTGATGCTTCAGCCAATCACATGAAGACACTCATTAGCTAAACAAGTTCACAGGTTCGGTTGGGCTTAACTGACAATTTTATTCGTTTTACTGATTGTTAATCGCATTTTAAGACTAAAATGTTATGTGTGGAGAAAGTATGTTCAAGTAGTTGTGTAGTTAATACTAGCTTCTACACCATGAAGATTTAAATAAGCAGTTTAAACAAAAAGACAAGCGGATACATGTCTGATCGGTAGGGAGTCATAAAAAAGAGTCGATTCTCCGACTCAAGGCTTTAACATTTGAGAATTGAATCCGAAGATTCGAATCGACTCGTAAGTGATTCGCTACACAGTTTTAGTAAATCGAGAAACTGGAAGTCTGGAAGTGTTTCACGTTGGAGAAAACAGAAGACAAATCAAAATATTAAAAATTGCGGTAGAAATATGCCAAAAACAACGGCGTCAGAATTCAAGGATTCAAAAGCTACTGATTCAAAGAAGCTGACTGGAGGTTCAGGTAAAGCTTTAAGCCAGTGACCAGAGTTTAGATGTATATCGCTCCATATTACATTGATAAACTAAATGATCATTAATGTTCAGGTGCAATAGCTGTAACTTTAAGTGCAGGTTCAAAAATAGTGCATGAGTCGATTCCCAACACATCGGAGTCGACTCCTGAAGCCGTAAGTTTAACGGACATTCTAATTTCAAATTTCAAACGGTTCAAATGTGTGCGCGTGACGTGATGACGCTCGCCTCGGCTAACGGACTTAACTGAAAACTCTAGAATAGTCCTTGCTGAGGTTTTATTATTATTATTTATTTTATTTATTTTTGTTTTTTGTGTTGCAAAGATATGTAATTGTTTGTTTTAAAATGTGTTCATTTAATTTATTTCTCATTTTATTGTTCATTGAGAGTTAAAAAATCCGAATTGTTAGCTTTGGACAAATTTTGGACGTAAATTACTTTGTCAGCTAATTTTAGCCAGCTAACTCCTCTGTATTTATATAGCTACAGAGGAATTTATTTTCTTAGTCACTCATTGTTTTGAAGAAAATGTGTTTGTAAAATGATTGACATCCGTCTGAATGAACTGTAACACCCCCAAATCCCTGAAGGCTACTTTTTTACTCTATGGATTTGCCAAAGAACATTTAAAGCACCTGCTTTAGTTACTACAAAGAGCTGAAATTGTTCCAAAATCTTAAATTACAATCAAGGTTGAGCTCCAAATTCTCTAAAATGAATGATTTTTTTTTTTTTTTTTTTTTTTTTTTTTAGTTTTTACAGGTTGACTTTATAAAATGCCCCAAGCCTTGTCGAAGTGTAGGCGTCCATCACATTTTCTCACCTCAGCACCACCAACCGACGACAGACTTCAGGACAAAGCGAGAATATGGTGCAACAGAAAGCGGTTTAAGTGGCAAAGGAAGACGGATAAAGCGAATTTTGTTCCAGTTCAGACAGACACGGCTCATGTTCCTCGAGAAGAGGACTGGGAGCGTGAGATCGAAGAGTTCTCGCGCAGGCTGGAGGAGGAGAAGGAGAAAGAAATGAGCAATACGAGTCCCTATGGTAATCTGATGCGCTGAAGATGTTACGTGAATTTATTATTGCCTTTTTTTAAATCCTTTGCTTTTTCTTCAGAAAGAAGTAAAAATGGCTCTGTTTCAAGGGCCTTGGCTGCACCAACAAAGAGACTCCCTTAGCTCCTGGTAGTTTTATTCGTTTTAAGGATTAGGATCTGGATAGGTGTCTCAGAGGTGCATTGCTCAGAAGAAACTTCTAGCAAGCCAGGAGAACAAAAGAACAGAATCTTATGATAAAAATCGACAACAACGAGGCAAAAACCTGATGATAATTAGCATTTCCTCTATATTTCTACATCCTGTTTTTGCTTTAACTATAGAGAAGACGACTAGTAAAAATTAATCTGTGCATCTCTTGTACTCTCAAGCCATTTTAGCCATGTTGGTGCGACCAGCTTCTGATCAAAATCTGATCCAGTCTTGACGTCTTGATTAAAAGATCCTCAGTTTGCCATTCTGCCATTTACAGTTTTTCCAAATACAGCAAATGTAGTCGGACCTATTCGGTTCTTTAGTTTTGCACTGGAGGTACCAGGCTAATGTAGCACTTAAGAGAAGACCGTAGCCACCAGGTTAGCACTGTATAAAATTCATGCCTAAATATCAAACACCTCCACAGTTTGTGCTCCTGAGATGAAGTTTGTCCCATGTGGAAGTCAGTGTTATGACAGCTGTCCTCTTATTTTGGAAAATTTTGAAGGAGCATCACATACAGAAGGCAGTTCCATAAGTGTGGACTGATTGAAAGTTCACACTATGGTCTTTTGGTGGCGCATGAACCCCATGACCCATGATTCCTTCTTGTTTTTCCGCGTAGATGCCGAGGAAGAGCTGAAGGTGGCGCTGTGCGAGATGAGCCTGTACTCCGTTCCCCACGCTCCGAGACCGCACCAGCTGGATTACGACCCCTCCACACATCACACTCCTCCTGTCCAATGGATCCGCCACATCTCCTGCATCGAGATGGACCAGTTCGCCGACGCCGAGGAGTAAACCGCTCCATCCTTCCCATGATTCCAGTGGTAAAAGAGATCAGGCGGAGGGGGGGTGAGCCGCGGTGGGAGGAGGAACGGGTTGTCCTTTTTACTTTAGCCAAATTAACTATAAATATTAGGTTCTGACTATTTTAGAGACGCATCAAGAAAATTATTCGTTTGAATTCTAATCCGTTTTTCTTTATTTTACGTTGTTTTAAGTAATCAATAGAAGTTCATTTCTGAATTTATTGATCTAGAAATACTCAGTTTAGGTCACAGATATCTTTTATACTTAGAATTCAATGTAGATGGGTCTGAAATTTAAGATAAAGCTGTTTGGTTTTAGGGGTAAGTGCTTAACGCACAGGAAATAAATGATTTAAAGCGAATTTTGTCTCTTGATGAAAGTTGTTTTGAGATGCTTTATCAAGTCAGGTAAGTTTTTATCATGTCTCCACACACACACACACACACACAGCTGGATGAAATGTCTGGTGTATGTCAGTGAACAAAACCCATGTAGATCCATTAAACACACCATACATACCTACAGTACAGTATTTACAGTACTAACTAGTATTTTGGTATCCATGACTAACCACGTAAACTAGAATTTCTAGCCTAATCTCTATAAATTGACTCCTGATGTGGATAAGTAAAGGATTTTTGTATTGTAAGTGCTATAAAAATACCGTAGTAAGATCTAAACTTAAACCAGCTATTTAAAGAGCCCATCAACAGGTAAAGTTCTGGATCTGGTCTGACCACCAGGTGTCGCTGTGACGTCAACACGAATCCCTAATATGAACATCAGACCTAAAGAGCCTCCGAGCAGCAAAGCAACGAAAAGGTTTTAGGAGATAAAGAAGAAATAAAGAGTTGCGGAGATTTCAGGTGTGTCGTGTTTGAATGAAGGGATGCGGTACGTAAGTGTAAGATCTTTAACACGGCACAGGAAGGGATTGGAATTTACACTCCAAGCCCAAAAATGGCAAATAAGAAGATTTTAATGGTCTTAAGAACAAATGATTGGTGAGAAAATGAGCAAGAATGAAGCAGATGCACTCCTGAGAGCTCCTGTGCCTCCATTCGCTGGTTTACTGTTTGGGGGGGAAAAGCTAGAAACGGGGACATTTCACTTCTATACTCTTCTTTTACGCAAAGGTACAATCATGATAACGATTCAGATGTTTGATGTAAAATTCAGACCAACACGTGTCTGGGTGTACAACATTCTCCTGAAATATCTTCTGGGATTTTTTTTCCTTAAAAGATTAGTGATTATTTGGTTATCTGCCGCACCTGATGCAGCTCATCAAGAGCCACGAGGCTTAAACGTTTACAGAAATCAAAGGGAAAAGCTTCCAAACTGAGCTCCTTTATCTGTTTCATCAGGAAATGAGCAATAATTAAACCAATTTGTTGGTAAGACCATTAAAAGCTTTATTATTTTGCCATTTGGGGCTTGGCCCTTTTTTGGCCAGGAGTGTAAATGTTTATTAAATGGCAGTGTAAGGTTTTATTATTATTATTATTATTATTATTATTATTATTATTATTATTATTATTATTGTTGTTGTTGTTGTTGTTGTTGTTGTTGTTAATGCAACTTATTAGCTTTTCTCGCCATGGTTTTTCTCTCTGTTTTTGCAAATAGGGAAATGTTTGGACACTCCTGTGCTAAAAACTATTTGTGTAAAGGAGTAAGACTGTAAATCTTTCATAAGTAGAAATAAAAACGAAACTGGCAATACTTGATACTCATCAGATACTGAACTATTATTATTATTATTATTATTATTATTATTATTTTAACTCCGTAGCTGTGTGGATTTACTGTGAGGACACGCAGTTTGTAAATATTTCCTGATGTACATGAACAGTCTGACGCATGTCTGATACTCCTAACAGATTAGTGCAATCCTAATCTTTACGAATTTGTAAAGATTTCATTGCAAATTAATGGTTAATGTTTACAAAGTGCTCTGTGATTGTGTTTTAGAGTGTACTGACCACATGAAGCCTGGAGATGGCAGCACCAGCTGTGGTTTATTCTGAACTGGGTGGTGGTATATTTTTCACTGTTACCTACAAACGTTTATAGTTTTAATGTTCTAAATTATCACTAAACAATGAAAGATGCAATTTAAACCGTTAAAAATAACTGAATCTAATCTGCCATCAGTTCCTGTAAACCCCACTTCAATAGTAGTATCAAGATTTCTTTCTTTCTTCACAGATATTCACTATTTCATAAAAAACGCTTTTAATAATTATAGCATAATAATAGCGAAAGCCTAAAAATGCCTAATAAGCCTTAAAAAATGCTTCCTGTTTCATCAAGAATCATCTAGCCCTTTGTGAAATATATTTTAAATATTTCTTTCTTTTTTTTTTTTTTTTTTTTTTAAGCCTGATATGATCACATGCCAAAGAAGCAAGAGAGATATTGATCATCTCAGGAGACTTCATGGTTAAATATATAAATAAATGAACGAATGAATGAATGAAGATGGTTCTGGATCTGCAGTTCTGCTCTGTCCCGAGTCAGTCCTGAGTCACACGACTTGGTGTCGTAATTAGATTTCTCCCGTTGCTCTGTTTACTGGGTTTCCAAAGACAAAGAATGACTTATTTAAAAATAAATAAATAAATAAATAAATAAATATTGGTGTGTCACAAGATGCAGTAGGGTCAAATAAATCTGGGTATAGTGGTGAAAGGGAATTGGAGGAAGTCAACCTTCTTAAAAGCGTATGTAGAAATAGCTGGCAGGGACAGTAGCGCACATCTGAGGTTGCTTCACCCCTGCGACGAGAAGCCGGTGTGTAACACACACAGCGTCGTCTGTGTTTTAAAAAGAGGACGTCCAACTAGGCCACAGTGTGTCGGCGTGTGTCACCATGACTTTGACTTTATTCTGGTTTTCAGATTAGAAGTCACTGCAGACGGCAATTGAAATTCTGCTAAAACTAAAAAAAATCGTGGACGTCACATCATTATAACAGGCATTTTTCTGTATTTACTGATTTATTTGTTTGTTTATAGGACACAGGCTAGCGTAGTGGGAAGTTCCTTATAACGTGTTAACATGCGTACATAAGTATTCACCCCCCCCCTTTCTTTGCCTGTTCCTGACTTTAGAGCGTACGTTGGTGTTTCTGAGAAAGGTGGCGAAGGATTTTTCCTTCCACTCTGACACAACGGAGTACTTTGTATTGATCCTGGGTGAACTTTTTCATGCTGTACCCAATAAAACTGTGAAAAGGTCCAAATGGATGTGAACACTTAAAAAAAAAAAATAATAATTACGAACTGTATGTAGTTGCTGGAAAAAAATACACATTATAGCAGAATGGCAAAAGAGAACAGAGGAAGATGGACCTAAAGCAGATGGAGAACATGTTTCTCATCAGCGTAATGACGAGTTTACGCAATGCGGCCCGACTAATATTCCGTTCTTACTCATAGTTACTCTTCTGTTTTTCTTAACATTTCACACTAATGCACGAGCATCACGCTAATGAATCATCCAGATTAAATCTACATCTGGGTTTCTGTGAAGTCGCTTTGTGACAGTGTGTCTTGTTAAAAGCGCTATATAAGTAAAATTGAATTGCGCTAACGTCACTGTTGAAACACTGAAAACGCAGGAGCTTCAGTCGTTCTTCTTTTAAGGGCAGGCAGATCTTTTTCCTTTCGCCGTCATGATCCAAAACCGAGGCGAACACGTGCTTCCTCCGAGGAAAATCCTGCGTCACAGGGCAGCGTAACGCATTCGGAAGGAAAGTGCTGTCTGCCCTCTTCCTCATACATGAGCTCAGAGAGGCCACCGATTCTCTGGTGTTGCGGTGATTGACAGGGGAGAGAGAGTAAGCTCCTCCCACCCAGACAGCATGGCCAGTTTTGCTCTCTTGGAGTCTCCTGGAGTGATCTTGCGATCTCTGGATGATGGGGCCAATGCTTTTTTGTTGCGCCACTTACGTGTTAAATATTTAACACACAAAAATATTCCACAATGGTTCTATGGATGGTTAGCAAGGACGGGTCTAGCTAGGGTTCACCGTGGAGCATGTTAGTGTTTTCCTTGCTCCCAACACGCCTGATTCATCTAATAAGATAAGCAACAGCCTGCTTCTGCTTCCCCTCGAAGTGGGAATGTTAGAGCAGGGAAAGCACTAAAATGTGGAGTAATAGATGATAGATGATTCTCCAGGGTTGGACCAGGGTTGGGAACCCGTTCTGTTACTGTACAGTTCTGCATTGAACCTTTATTGCTTCCTCCAGGACAAACCGATGAAATTTTTTGCTTCCACAAAAATATATATCGTCGTAGTGTGACCTTCGTATGACCTGAACAGCAGTTTTGAATTTTCCCTCATTATGTATATGAAACAACAAGGAAGTAGATTATTTAAATGAATGTCTTTAATGTCTGTATTGCACGTTTGTACGCCTGTGCATTGTTCGGTTGTGTTGTAGGGGTTCTCTGTCAGACCGCACTTCCCCTGCAGACTCACTAGGGGGCGTTCTCTGTCTCCGTGTTCTTTCCACTCTGGGATTCGGCTGTTGACATTCAGAGCTTGTCTATGTGCAGTTGGTCATGATCTCTCTCTCTCTCTCTCTCTCTCTCTCTCTCTCTCTCCCCCCCCCACACACACACACACACACCTCCCTGTCTGGGTCAAGGTGCTGAATAATGAAACCTCTTCTGACTGGGCAGAGAAAGAGAGAGAGAGAGAGAGATGGAGAAATAGTGATGGGGATTGCAGTGATCAGTAATATGGATGGAGCTGTATGTCTGTAAGCATCCCTGTCAGTGTATCTGCAGTGCTGGTTAATGCACAGAGGTGTGTGTGTGTAGGTGTGTGTGTGTGTGTGTGTGTGTGTGTGTGTGTGCACGCACGTTCTCAGGTCTGGTTTTGATCGCTAGGCCTAATGCCACATCCTCATTCTTAGCATTACTGAGAGCTCTGATAAAGACGTTCCCTCCCACACACACACACACACATACAGCCTGTATTTCAGGTGTGTGTGTGTGTGTGTGTGTGAGCCTCATCAGTCTAATTCCTGTAGTCGATTTAGCTTTGTCTTTCTGGAAGACTTTCAGAGCTTTCATTTTAACATGTTTATCATCATCTTGTTTTTTTAAAATGGACTTGCATTTCGTGTGTGTGTGAGTGTGTGTGTGTGTGTGTGTGTGTGTGTGTGTGTGTGTGTGTTGACACACTTTTTTTCGCTACCAGCGTAGCATCCTCCCAGAATCCAGGCCAAGCACGAGGGAGCAAGGTCACCTCTTAGTGAAGCTGCGCTCAGAGGAGTGGGTGACCTCCTTCATTCCCTTCGCTAGCAAAATTAATCAGACACACACACACACACACACACACACACGGGATTGGCACATCACTCCACACGTATCACTTAATGCAAATTAGCGTGCATCAGAATCAGTGCCGTCAGATCGCATTGTCTTTGTGTATGTAACCACTTAAACAGGCGGGTCCAGATTTCACTCTCGCACTCGTCACTACACATCTGTTTCACTGTACTTACTGAATAGTGTGTGTGTGTGTGTGTGTGTGTGTGTGTGTGTGATGAGCTGAGTGTTAACTGCATTTTTTTTAAAAAAAAAAAACAAAAAAAACTTCTTTACATGAACACACAATGATGCAAACGGTAAAATCGCAACCTCCGGCACAGCAGCTCAGTCTGGATTAGTGCAGTTCTTTGTTTGTTTACTGAAGACCCTGTTCGAGCCCCGAGTTTGGTACGACTGGTGAAGTGTGAACTGTGTGTCCAGGGATCCGATTATAAGCCCCGCCCACCAACCGAGCCCCAAAAAAAAAAGGTTCCGAGTGTGGGCTCGAGTGTGAAAACAGCCTTAGTCCGAGTTCTGGCTCGTCTCCAGTTGGTCCAGCAGCTCATCATCTTACAAAGTCCAAACGCAGGGCTCCGAACCTCAGCTGCCTTCACTGCTTCACGATATCAGTAACGTTTACTTTAAAAACTATTAAGATTTAAAATTGTATTTTAATTCTTTCACACAAAAAAAAAAAGTCAAATCAAATCTTATTTATGAAGCACGTTTAAAAACAACAGTAGTTGATCCAAAGTGCTGTAAGTCATATAACGTCACATTAAATAACATCATAAGATTAAAGAATAAAAATAAGTTTTAAGAGCAGATTTAATAATCGCTGGAGACGGAGCGGACCTCATGTGAAAGGCGAGACTCGGCATGACAACGAGGGAAGGACGGAAGACGTTGGTTACAAGATCTTAGTGTTCTGGCAGGATAACAAAGTATAAATAAATAAATATGATAAAATCAATCTTATTAAAATAAAATAGTCTCTCTTTATGCAGACATTTCCAGTTCTATAAATAAATCTCTTTTCCAAATCTGATTTCAATCTTTGCCGGTTGTTACAGGATCCAATATCTGATGTTTTCTCCGAGATCCGATCCATCGTTTTGGTTTGTTTGTTTGTTTGTTTGTTTGTTTGTTTGTTTGTTTTTTTGCTGGTATCGACCCGGTTCCGATACTGGGCTGAAATCGGGCGATATTACTACACGATATTGTGATTTGTTTAGTTAAAAACATTTAAAATCTCTAATTGTAAGCAACTGATTTGATTTTTTTTAAAGGATTTTAAAAATTAATAAAAAATTTTTTTTTACAAAGTCAAATTAAAAGCAGTTGATGATGTTACATCCTTGAATCTGTAAAATTGTAAAACATTTTAAAAATTCACCTTTTTTTTTTTTACAATTATATAATTTATATGACAATGTTTTTTATCACAATTCTTGAAAACATTTCTACGATAAACAATATATTGGTTTGCTCACAATTTTCCACAATACAGTAATGGTGTGTTTATTAAAAAATAAATAAATAAAAAATAAAATAAAACAACTCTTTTATTCAAGGTCTACAAAAACATTTATTTATTTTTTTTAATGTACATTAACATTTAATTTTTACATTAAAATTAACAAATTAAAACTGTTAAATGTTAAAGATTAAGTACAACATTTTTGCATCATCTGCTTCCAGTCATTAAGAAATAAAACATTTAAAAAAAAAATCACAATGTCAGAAAAAACCTGTTGTGATCAATTACATCACGATATCGATATTATATTGCTGTATTGCCCTGTGATTTATTTATTTATATATATATATA
>CM074917.1:32560407-32572509 GCA_037576815.1 Pangasius larnaudii
AAAAAAAAAAAAAAAAAAAATATATATATATATATATATATATATATATATATATATATATATATATATATATATAGTATAAACTACGTATGACATTTTGCTAAAAAGTGTTAATTTCCCATCTGTATGGAGACTTTTGGGCCTCGCTGTGTTGGCTGAGGTATTTGGGCCATTTTAGTGATAGAGTTTTAAAAATATATAATTTGCGTAAAGTAAAAAAAAAAACCTTAGCTATAAGTTAATATGGGTTTTGGGGGCCTCTAGGTAGCTGGGAGCTCAGGGCACTTTGCCTGATGTCCGCTCCTGAGTGGGAGAACAGCAGGTCGGCTTGTGGAGATGTTCGTATGGAATTCCAGCAGCTTCTCTCCTCATCGCCGGGTCCTAGTTTGAGTTTCCAGCTTTTCCATTATTATCTTCAGGACCCGGCGTGACGTGTTTCTCCTTCAGCTTCAGAATGCAACCTTCTTCGTCCTCATGGTTGGATGGCGCACTGGATGAAGGTGGTGTTGATGCGTCTGCCTCTCAGTCTGACCTTTACGAGGTCTGCTCTTAACGGGTTTCCATCAGGTGCTTCAGGTGATGGCTGCACCTTCACACCGTTGGTTCTGGTCTCTTCCTGAGTGCAGTTCTGTCCCTCCTGAAGTCTGATCTCGTCCATCTACTCTCGCTGATTCGGAGGATGTGCAAGTTGTAACATTTCTTCTCCGTAACGTCGTCTTGTACATGGCTCGCACATTCCAGAATCCGATCCCGGTCTTACATTTGATGTTGAGGTCCAATTTCCTGTCAGCAGCTTCTATCACCTCTGCCATTCATTCAGGTATCTTCTGATGACTTCTGGTGACTCATCCATCAGCAGTCTGACACACCGCCGCTTTAATCAGCAGTCTGACACACCGCCGCTTTAATCAACATTCTGACACACGGCCGCTTTAATCAACACTCCAAGATGTGAACATGGAAAACAGTTTATTATAACAGGTCATGTGATAGATTCTGGTGAGTCGTGTGTAGTTAATAAAGTGTTTATAATTAGTGCATCAATGATAAAAGTGTTTATTCTGATATTATTTCACTCTCAGAGTTTTAACGACAGCGAGTCAGAGGACGTTCTTCACACCGTGAACCCAAACGAGGTCTTCAACGAGAGTGACAGTGCTGCTTCTGACATTCCTGACCCCACCCACTGCCCGACTCTGGCCACGCCCACTGTGTATCAGGTTGTGTATGACATCAGTGGAGTAGGCGGAGACCAACAGAAGCAGCAGAAAGTGGACGTTATTTCCATCGAGCTCGGTGCGTCCCCCATAAACATGTCACCACCATCTTATTATTTATTTAATTTTTTAATTTAAATGTTTTTACAGATATTAATAAGGTAGTGGTAATGAAATGAGTTAATGGAGTGAGGTGTTAATGGAGTCAGGTGTTAATGGAGTCATGTGTTAATGAACAGTGTTAATGGGGTCAGGTGTTAATGGAGTCGGGTGTTAATGAACAGTGTTAATGGGGTCAGGTGTTAATGGAGTCAGGTGTTAATGAACAGTGTTAATGGGGTCAGGTGTTAATGAACAGTGTTAATGGAGTGAGGTGTTAATGGAGTGAGGTGTTAATGGGGTCAGGTGTTAATGGGGTCAGGTGTTAATGGGGTCAGGTGTTAATGGAGTGAGGTGTTAATGGAGTCAGGTGTTAATGGAGTCAGGTGTTAATGGGGTCAGGTGTTAATGGGGTCAGGTGTTAATGGAGTGAGGTGTTAATGGGGTCAGGTGTTGATGGAGTGAGGTGTTAATGGGGTCAGGTGTTGATGGAGTGAGGTGTTAATGGGGTCAGGTGTTAATGGAGTCAGGTGTTAATGAATGATTGTGTAACTGTAGTGGTATCCCTGACAGATGAGTGGAGTTCTCCGGTGCTCGTGTCTGACTCGTGTGTGGTGAGCGAGCTGCCGCTGGTTTCTGCCATTAAAGTGGAACACGCCCACCCCGAGCTCAGCCACACCCACTCTGAGCCTGACCACGCCCTGTTTGATCTTAGCCACGCCCCCCACTCCTTCACTGATGGCCTGGTGCGTGCATTAGCATCTGCTGAGTCTCTGTTTCATCACAGTGACACGCTTTATTAACGTGTTATTAGCATGTTGTCAGCGTGTTATTAGCGTGTTATTAGCGTGTTATTAACGTGTCGTTACGCTGTGTGATGTTCCAGCTGTACCCGGAGCTGAAGCTCACTGAGGAGGAGCAGAAGCTCCTCAGTCAGGAGGGCGTGTCCCTGCCCAACAACCTGCCGCTCACCAAGGTACGGCACTACGGCTGCATCCACACCGTAACGGGAAAAAGCTAAATGAGTCACGGGCTGCGTCTCAAATCACACGCTGCGGTGCTGCCAGAGTTACCTGCGCTTCCCACACTGATCATACAGAGCCCTGTGATTTAGGACACAGCCACAGGCAGACTAGCATCATCTGTGTGTGTGTGTGTGTGTGTGTGTGTGTGTGTGTGTGTGTGTGTGTGTGCGTGCGCGTGTGTGTGCGCGTGTGTGTGTGTGTACACAGGCGGAGGAGAGAATACTGAAGAAAGTGCGGCGTAAAATCCGTAATAAACAGTCGGCTCAGGACAGCAGACGCCGCAAGAAAGAGTACATTGACGGTCTGGAGAGCAGGTGCACTTTATTCTAATATTCGTAAACAAATAAATAAACAAACAAATAATAACAATAATACTGTTGCGTATGTGTGTCAGGGTTGCAGCGTGTTCAGCACAGAATAAGGAACTCCAGAGAACAGTGGAGCAGCTGGAGAAACACAACATGTGGGTAACACACACACACACACACACACACATATATATATATACACACACACACACACACACACACACATATATATATACACACACACACACACACACACACACACACACACGCTGCTTTAGGGGTGTTTAGTGATTCACTCTTTTTATTTTTTGTTTTTTTCCCTGCAGTTTATCGTCGCACCTGCAGCTGACCTTTACCGGATTCTTTTATAAAAACGGTGAGCGCTACTGAATTCTGCGTCCTGATTGGTCAGAAGGTGTTGATTAGTTTTCCATAACAGCAGCTCTGACTGTAGCGCAGGGTTTATACTAACGCGTTTATACTTCAGCGTTTCTATAGCAACAGCTCATTCAGAGGGAGGCGTAATAAAGCGGTAATAAACGTATTTTAAAAAAGAAAGTTTCCTTAAAGTAAGTAGATGTTTGTTTAACATTCAGGGAAGGAGTCTCCAGTGTCAGAGGTAAAGCTGTAGAACACTCAGGGGGGTGTGCTGTTGTAGGAAAACAATCAACTTTTCTCTTTTTTTCTTCTTCCTGTTCGTAGATAAGCCATGTCACAACTCAGAAAACGAGCAAAACTCGGTTTCTCTCGAGGTGCTACTCGTCAAAGTCTGCCATAAAAAGCGAAAGGTGAGTTAATTTTTTAAAAAAAATTATTTTTAAAATTAAATAAAGCCGTCATATACACTTCAGAAAATCATCACACCCTTTTAATTCGCATTAAACGGTGAAATTGTGTTTATTTAATTATTTAAAAAAAAAAATTTTTTTTAATTATTTTTAGTTTTTTTATTTTACATTTATTTATTTATTCTAAGTTTTTTATTTTTAGTTTTTTTATTCATATATTGTTTTACTTTACTTTACTTTACTTTGTTTTAATTTGTTTATTTATTTAATTATTTATGTAGTTTCCTTTTTATTTATTTATAAATATTTAATTTTTAATTCATTAATATTATTTTATTTATTTAATTTGCTTATTTATTTAATTATTATTATTATTATTTATTCGATATTTTTTATTAATGTTAGTTTATCTATTTTACATTTATTTATTTATTCTAAGCTTTATTTAGTTTATTTACTTTAAATGTATTTAATTATATATTATAAGTTTTACATATTAAGTTTATTTATTTATTAGAAGTTTTATTTATTTTGTTTATCTAGTGTAAATATATTAATTATTTCAGTTATTTAATTATTTTAAAGTTATTTACTTATTAAAAGTTTTATTTATTTTGTTTCAGTTTTTCTATTTTTAATTTATTTTTATTGTAGGTTTTATTTATTTATCTGTTTAAATAATGTAAATGTATTTATTAAATTTTTAAAATAATAAAATAAAAATAATAAAAAAAAAATTATTAATTTTTTAGTTTATCAATTTTAATTTTATTTTAATTGTAAGCTTTATTTATTTTAGATTTTTTTATTTATATGTTGTGATACGTATTTAATTTGTTTTCATTTTGTTTCTTTATTTATCTGAAGTTTTAATTATTTTGTTTTTTAGTTTATTTATTTATTTAAAATTTATTTGTTTACTTTTTTAAAGATTTATTGACTAAATTTATTTATATTGTAAGTTTTACTTATTTTGTTTATTTATTTGTAGTTTTATATATTTAATCATTTTAAATGTCGTTAGTTATTGAAAGTTTTATTTATTTATTTATTTTATTTGCTGTTTTATTTATTTAGTTAGTTATTTTAAATGTAGTTTAAAAAATGTATTTAAGTATTTTATTTGCTTATTTATTTAGTTTTATTTATTTATTTAGTTCTTCTAAATGTAGTTTTTTTAAAAAATTATTTATTTTTTAAGTATTTTATTTTCTTGTTTAGTTTTTTTTTAGTTAGTTATTTTAAATGTAGTAAAAAAAAATTATTTAATTATTTAATTATTTTATTTGCTTATTTATTTAGTTTTATTTAGTTAGTTATTTTAAATGTAGTTAAAAAAATTATTTAATTATTTTATTTGCTTATTTATTTAGTTTTATTTAGTTAGTTATTTTAAATCTATTTTTTTTAATTATTTATTTATTTATTTATTTATTACATCACATAAGACACAATTCTTATTTGAGTTTAATTTAATTTTATTTTAATTTTTTAACACTTTAATAAAAAAATAGCGCTACAGTGGAATATTTATAATAAAACATATATAAAACATGGAGTAAACATCATCATGAGATTTAATATTGGCACCCCGACACACACACACACACACACACACACACACACACACACACTGGGCCTGAGGGGTCGTGACGGGGGGTGTGTGTGTGTGTGTGTGTGTGTGTGTGTGTGTGTGTGTGTTTTGCTCCTGTGCAGGACGTCAGCTGCCCCATAAAGCAAGTGCCTACAGGGAAGAAGCAGGTGCCTCTGAACCCGGACGTGAAGCAGACGAAGCCGGCGTCGTGTCCCACGCTGCTCGTGTCCAGCACCGAGTTCGAGCCCAGCAACAGCCACATGGTGAAGTCCTACTCGCTGCTGTTCCGAGTGTCCCGGTCCGGAAAAACACACTCCAGCGCCTACGTCAACGGAGAGACGGACGAGAACATGGGTCTGCACACACACACACACACACACACACACACACACACACACACACACATGTAAATCTTCTCATATTCCCTCACTAGAAAGACCCAACCAGTGCTCCATCCTCCATGTTTGTTTCTCTCACTTTTTTTCCTGAACATTCAGAAGAAGAAGAACTTTTAGAAGAACTTTCAGAAATGTTTAGAAGAATTTTTAGGAGGATTTTTAAGTGTTTAGAAGAATTTTTAGATGTGTAGAACTTTCAGAAAAAACTTTTAGAAAGACTTTAGAACTTTTAGAAGAACTTTTAATAGAACTTTCGGAAGAACTTTAGAAGAACTTTAGAAGAGCCTTGAGCTAAAAACGTCTCGTTATAAAAGCGGAAGCTTCTTGTAGGATTACAAATAAACAGTGCGACTGAAAACAACTCAAACTAATAATTTTAATAAGAAGGGAAACTGAAGCTGTTCCAGAAACGTCTTCAGGTGACGATGATGGTGGTGATGGTGATGATGATGGTGTTGATGATGATGATGTTGATGATGATGGTGTTGATGATGATGCTGTTGATGGTGTAGATGATGATGATGATGGTGTAGATGATGTTGATGGTGTAGATGATGTTGATGATGATGGTGTAGATGATGATGATGGTGTAGATGATGATGATGATGGTGTAGATGGTGATGGTGTAGAAGATGATGATGATGATGGTGTAGATGATGATGACGACGATGATGATGATGATGACGGTGTAGATGATGATGATGACGGTGTAGATGATGATGATGATGATGGTGTAGATGATGATGATGCTGTTGATGGTGTAGATGATGATGATGTTGATGATGATGGTGTAGATGATGTAGATGATGATGACGTTGTAGATGATGATGACGGTGTAGATGCTGTTGATGGTGTAGATGATGATGATGCTGTTGATGGTGTAGATGACGGTGTAGATGTTGATGATGGTGTAGATGATGATGATGACGGTGTAGATGATGTTGATGGTGTAGATGATGATGATGATGTAGATGATGGTGTAGATGATGATGATGGTGTAGATGATGGTGTAGATGATGATGATGGTGTAGATGATGATGATGATGCTGTTGATGGTGTAGATGATGATGACGGTGTAGATGATGATGATGATGGTGTAGATGATGATGATGATGTAGATGATGGTGTAGATGATGATGATGGTGTAGATGATGATGATGGTGTAGATGATGGTGTAGATGATGATGATGGTGTAGATGATGGTGTAGATGATGATGATGGTGTAGATGACGGTGTAGATGATGATGATGATGATGGTGTAGATGATGATGATGGTGTAGATGATGATGTAGATGATGATGACGGTGTAGATGCTGTTGATGGTGTAGATGATGATGATGATGATGGTGTAGATGATGATGGTGTAGATGACGGTGTAGATGATGATGATGCTGTTGATGATGTAGATGATGATGATGGTGTAGATGATGATGTAGATGATGATGACGGTGTAGATGATGATGATGATGATGGTGTAGATGATGATGATGGTGTAGATGATGGTGTAGATGATGATGGTGATGGTGTAGATGATGATGATGGTGTAGATGATGATGATGGTGTAGATGGTGGTGTAGATGATGATGGTGATGGTGTAGATGATGGTGGTGTAGATGATGGTGTAGATGATGATGACGGTGTAGATGATGATGATGATGGTGATATATTTTTGTGTGAATTAGAAGCTGGACTTTAATGTATAAAAAGCGTTTTATAAACCAGTTGCTTCTTTACTGTTAGAACATTTTGAATATAGTTTATTATTATTATTATTATTATTGTTATTATTATTGTCATTGTTGTTGTTGCTTGTGTTTGTAGACGTGAAGGAGGATCTGTCGGGCCGGAAGAAGAGGGGCGTGTCTCACCGTGACGACGAGGGAAACGCCACGGAGACGTTCGTCGCTCAGATGACCGTGTTTGATAAGAACAGGTGAGAGACGAGCACCTTGTTGTTTAACGTCACTGGGGATTGTTATAAAGATGAAGGTCGAATCCCTCTCTCTCTCTCTCTCTCTCTCTCTCTCTCTCTGTGTGTGTGTGTGTGTGTGTGTGTGTGTGTGTGTGTGTGTGTGTGTGTGGTGCTCCAGGCGTCTGCAGCTGCTGGACGGTGAGTACGAGGTGTCGATGCAGCAGATAGAAGACTGTCCCGTCAGTAAGAAAAGAGCCACCTGGGAAACCATCCTGGACGGAAAGGTGTGTTTTGTGGGCGTGGCCTGTCCATCTTTTTTTTTTTTTTTACATTTTTTTCCCCCTTACTAAAAGCTAGCTAGCTAGTTAGCCCAAACAGATTAAATAACACGCTAATCAGCGTGTGATGTTCGCGCTACGATCTCTGCAGTTGTGAGCAACGAACTGAAGAAACGTCAGAACGTAGGATCGGTCCGAGTAATCGTTCGGATTCGAGTCGTTTGTAGCATCGTAACTAATTTACGTGGGATTGAGAAAACGTCAGTTCCACGTACGTAGGTGAATTGAAACGTACGTAGTAAACGAACGTAGGATTACACTTAGGAACGTTTTCGCCAACCGTTTTATCCGGAAATTAAATGAAGTTAAATAGCGTCAGTGATTAATGAGCGAGTTTAACTTATTGACGTACGACACG
The DNA here is from genome assembly GCA_037576815.1 of Pangasius larnaudii. Lineage (NCBI taxonomy): Eukaryota > Metazoa > Chordata > Actinopteri > Siluriformes > Pangasiidae > Pangasius > Pangasius larnaudii. The sequence continues at coordinate 32,568,445 of CM074917.1, forward strand.
TCGCACGTTTTAACGCTTTATAGTTAGATTTAATGTTACGGAGCGTCCGAGAGACGAGTTACGTTATAGCAGCGATAAACGTCCTTCCCCACTATCTCTCTCTCTCTCTCTCTCTCTCTCTCTCTCTCTGTCCTGAACGATTTCCTGAGCTGGGAAACTTTAACGCGCTGAAACTGGAGACTCCTTCCTTAAATGTTAAATAAACATGTCCCAACAAAAAAAACAAACGAACAAACAAAAAAAAAAAAACAAATCACCAAATGCATGGTTTTTTTTTTTGTTGTTGTTGTTAAAATCTTGCTTATTATTTTTTAAATTATCATTAGTCACAGATTATCGCCGTACGAGTCCGTACGTGTGTATGAGCTGTTACTATAGCAACGGTAGCGCCTCGGGTGGAACGAGCGCGTCGATATGGACCCGTCGATCGTGTTACTGTTCTACGAAACCGCGACGTATTGAAATCGAAAAACACGTTCGTTCCGACACTGTGAGAACGTTGCCGTGTAACTAAGCGGTTATTTATTTATTTGTTTGTTTATTTGTTTGTTTTGCAGAGGTTGCCTCCGTTTGAAACGTTCTCTCAGGGACCGACTCTACAGTTCACACTACGCTGGACCGGTGACCCCAACGACCCCTCGACGGCTCCTGTAGCTAAACCGCTGTCCACACGCAACTCCGACGCCAGCGGCCCGGAGACTCGAACCCCCACCCTCAGATCTGCCCCGGCGGGTAAGATGAAAAAAAAATAAAATAAAAAAAAAATAGCGCTATAACTGCTAATAACTGCTAATAAATGTGTGTTTAAAGCTGCGTTTATAGTGTATTTTATGCTCATTAGTAGTAGTGAAAGACTCCGTGAACAGCAGCAGCAGCAGTACAGGAGGAGGAGGAGGTGCTGGTGGAGGAGGTGGAGGTGCTGGTGGTGTTCAGACGAGGAGAGAGCAGACCGTCTCTGAACCCCGACAGAAGCTCCGGATTTTCTACCAGGTGCCCGTTGCCACTTGACACGTTTCCGAAACGCACGTCGTAAAAAAAAACCGCGGGCGTAAAATTTACGGTCTCGCTTTTTCCGGTAGTTTCTGTACAACAATAACACGCGGCAGCAGACGGAGGCCCGCGACGACCTGCACTGCCCCTGGTGCACGCTGAACTGCCAGAAGCTCTACAGCCTCCTCAAACACCTCAAGCTCTCCCACAGCCGCTTCATCTTCAACTACGTGGTGAGTCCAGGCTTCGCTGGAGGACGCGGGCTAGCTAAACCGGCATAAAGCTAAGTGCATGGTTACCATGACAACTGGGTATCGTTCCAAACCTGGGTATCTGACGCGGAATTGTGTAAACATACGTATATACGCACACACGGAGGCATGGGTATGGTCATGTGACCTGCTACGGATCGAGCTTGGCCACGCCCCCTACGGCAAGCGCTTATAATAAAGATCAGAAGTGTGTGTGTGTGTGTGTGTGTGTGTGTGTGTGTGTGTGTGTGTGGTGATCTGTGTGATTCGTGCACAGGTCACTTATCCCGTGTGAATCGATCCGGAATTGCTACAGACGTTCGGAATGTCCGGAAAACTAATCCCGTCCGATTAATACTATTATTTCTGATTTATTTATTTATTTATTTATGTATTTATTTTTAAAAAACTTTTCCCCCTCAGCCTCATTCCAAAGGGGCGAGGATAGACGTGTCCATAAACGAGTGTTACGACGGCTCGTACGTAGGGAATCCTCAGGACATCCACAGCCAGCCGGGATTCGCCTTCAGCCGCAACGGCCCCGTCAAGAGGACCGCCGTCACCCACATCCTCGTCTGCAGGTACGAGCCAATCAGAACGCAGCTCTACAGAAAAAAAAAAAGTTACAGTAACAGATTATCCCGAAGGCTGCCGTTTTTAAAGATCTCTCTCCGCGGCTGTGTTCGTCAGGCCCAAGCGCACGAAGCCGAGCCTGTCGGAATTCCTGGAGTCGGAGGACGGCGAGCCGGAGCAGCAGAGGACGTACGTGAGCGGACACAACCGCCTGTACTTCCACAGCGACAGCTGCATGCCGCTGCGTCCTCAGGAGATGGACGTGGACAGCGAGGACGAGAGAGACCCCGAGTGGCTGAGGGAGAAAACCTCCACGGTAAGAAGGCGTTTCCATGGTAACGGCCCGTCCGCAGGGATTCGTACGAATTGTCGTCGTTTAATAAACGAAGGTTTCTTTCGTACCTGCAGCAAATCGAGGAGTTCACGGACGTCAACGAGGGAGAAAAGGAGGTGATGAAGCTCTGGAACCTTCATGTCATGAAACACGGGTAAAACAGGTTTCGCAAAAGTTTATAAAATACGCCTTTTTTTTTTTTTTTTTTTTTTTAGCGGTTTGTGAAACGCGACATCACTTCCTCTTCCTGTTCCTGTTCCTGTGCAGGTTTATAGCGGACAACCAGATGAACCAGGCCATCATGCTGTTTGTGGAGAACTGCGGTCCTCACATCGCGCACAGGAACCTGTGGCGCAACTTCCTGCTCCACCTGGTCAGCATGCACGACTTCAACCTGGTCACCACGGCGACCATCGACCGGGCGATGACGCGGCTGCGGGAGATCCAGGCCGAGCTGCCCAAGCCGGAGGAAAGCGCCTGTAACGGCCACGCCGTCTCCTCAGGGTTCTCCCTGCACGGCAAGCGCACCAAGAGCGCCGTCACCGACTGACCGCCGAGCGCGACCCCGAAAATCAACTCCGCTGTGGTTCGCCGCCGAATTCTGTCTTCACGACCCCAATAAATAAATAAATAAATAAATTAATTAATTAAAAAACACGGCTAAAGCGGCAAATTCTAAAGATTTAAATTCATAGCTGCTGGGAATCATCGCAACTTCAGTTTTTTATGTTGTTGTTTTTTTTTTTTTAGTGATTCTAGAAAGCGCTATTTTTTCTAGAAACTATTTTTTCAAACAGAGCGGAAAATCAGCACAGCGCCGTTTAAAGTTCGCTGTTCGATACGGCGTTGAAATGTTCTGGAGATTTCAGAAATGTGGTTTTCTAGAGTTAAAAACGTTTTAGAAAATAAATGTTTCGGAGCCGAAATTAAAACGATTGGCTTCTAAAATCTGGCTGCTGAACATTTGATGAAGATTTTGGACTTTCCAGAAAGAAAGAAAGAAAAAAAAAGAGAGGGAGAGAGAGGGAGGGAGAGAGAGAGGGAGGGAGAGAGAGAGGGAGAGAGAGAGAGAGGGAGGGAGAGAGAGAGAGAGAGAGAGAGAGAGAGGGAGGGAGGGAGGGAGAGGGAGAGGGAGGGAGGGAGAGAGAGGGAGAGAGAGAGAGAGAGGGAGGGAGGGAGAGAGAGAGGGAGAGAGGGAGAGATGATTCTAGAAAGCATAGAAACAGTTTCTGCTTTTCTAGATTTCACAGAAGCTTCTGGAAGAAGGTTGAAGGTGAAGATTCAGGTTTCTCAGACCAGCTCTTCTCTTCTTCTCTTCTTCTCTTCTTCTTCTCTTCTTCTCTTCTTCTTCTCTTCTTCTCTTCTTCTTCTGGGGTTGGAGAGTGAAAGTGGGATTTCTTCTCCGATTCCAGAAAGCGTTTAAGCTCTTTTTTTTTTTTTTAATTATTATTATTTTCTGTTTTAGGGTTGAAAAGATCAGGGATTTTTTTTTCTTTTTCTAGAAAGCTCTGAAACTCTTTTTGGTTTCACAGAAACTTTCTGAAATTTCCAGAAAGTGTTTTTTTTTTTTTTCAAAGATTTAAAACATTTAGAAATGAGTTAAAGCCGAAGTTAAAATTCCAGGCTTCACACACACACACACACACACACACACACACACACTCAACCACACACACACACACACACACTCAACCACACACACACACACACACACACACTCACACACACACTCAACCACACACACTCAACCACACACACACACTCAACCACACACACTCAACCACACACACTCAACCACACACACTCAACCACACACACACACACACATACACACACACACTCAACCACACACACACACACACACACACACACACACACACACACACACACACACACACACACACACACACACACACA
>CM074917.1:32670153-32678808 GCA_037576815.1 Pangasius larnaudii
CCGCAGGATTCCCGCTTTTCCACCAGCAGCTGCAGGGCGCGGAGCATTTTCAGAGTCAGCAAGATGGGAATGGGACGCGCTCCTTCTCGCCGGATGACGATTTTGTAAAAATGGCGGCAGAGTTGTTTCTCGACCTCGGTCAGAGCCCAGTCGATGTCTGTGGCAGGATCGGTGTTGTCTCGGGATAAAAAAGTCTCCAGTGTCATGCTCACCACTTCGGCTTCCCGGCTCCGGTTGAACAGAATGATCTGCGTCAACGCGACCTTCGCTAAATCCGACCAGTGTTTAGTGGACGACTCCGCGGATAACTGCGCCGTGAATTCGTCCTGCGCTTTGTCCAGGAACGCGTGGAGCTTCTGAACGTCTTCTGTGAAAGCCAACAGCGTCGGAGGTTTAAATTTCACCTCCTCGTCTTCGGAGTTCCTAAACACTGTCGCGCACAGCAGATCGTTCCAGCGTTCCTCGTGGATTTTTTGGAAGTTCTGCAGTTTTCGTGCCAGCTTCACGTTTTTCGGCATCACCACTTTAGTCCGTATGAGGCGACTGAGCTGCGCCAGGCAAATGGCCAGTTTTTTAGCGAGGGACGGAATTTTGTACGTGTTTTTCTCGCTGTTGTATTCGCACGCGTGCCGCACGGCTTCCACCGCCTGCATGCAGTTATACGGGTCGATAAAATCCTCCAGTTTCCTGAGAGACGTCACTTTCCGGCCGCTGAGCAGCAGTTTTCCTAATTCTCGTAACTTCTGCCGGATGAAGCACTGACTGTTCGGAGATTCTCCGCTCTTCCGGAGCCAGTGTTCTGCCATTTGGATGACGCAGCTGTCGTTCTTTACGGCTTCTGTGATTTCATCCGAGACCATGACGCTTAAAATCTTCCACAGCTCCGGACTGATGTTCCGAGGTACCGGCTGCGTGGCGGCGCACAGAGAGAGCGCGCGGTTCTTCCCAGGTTTGGGAACGTAATCTTTAGGACTGAGTTTACACACCTTCATGTGCCTCCACAGGACTTTTTTGGTGAACAAGCCCTGACAGTGCGGGCAGTGCATGAAGTCGCTCGCTTTCATTTCCCCTCGCGGCCGTTTGTACGGGATCAAGTCGCCTTTCCCCGATTTCAGCACGGCTATATTGTGGATGTAATTCCCTCTGAGACGGAGCTCGTCCAAATAAATCCTCCTCTGTTTGGAACCTTTTGGGAAACCGCACGCTTTCGAGACTTCCTCTTCCTTCGAGTGAACGTCCTCCAAATGTCTCGCTATTTTGCTGAAAGGTTTCGAGCAAAACAGGCAGTAGTGTTTTTTATTATACACTCTCCTCCCGTCCTCGGTTTTCTCGGTCTTGTTTACAGCCACGCCGTCGACCTTTGACCCCCGGTGAGTGCTTGCGCTTGGCTGAGGGCACTCGCTGATGTCCGAGCTGCTCCCGTCGCTCTCGTCTCCGGGTTTCGAAGGAAGATCCTCTCCGCTGTCTGACGCCGAGTCGTTGGACTCGTCAGTAAACAACTCATCCAACTAAAAACAAAGAAAAATAAAAAGTAATCACGTACACACTGCCTCTGAGAAACCTTATAAAAAACAAAATTTATATTTTATAACCATGCTTTGCTGTTATTAATTATTTCATCCGTAAATAATTCGTTGAATACTTTGGAAAAAACTGTGAATTTTTTTATTTTTTGATGGATATTATTCCGTCTCTATTTGCCACAACCCTGGCTTCTCAGTTGTCTGATTGGTTTAATCTAAGAACTATTAACCAATCAGAGCACAGGAGGCGGGACTAATCTTAGCTGAATTAGACCATCATTACATCAGAGAAACGAAGAACTGACTTCCGGGTCAATAACAGTGTTTTAAAAAGATTATTAAAAAAATAAATAAATTACAGAACACTTTCAGAGACATTGTGATAAAACATTAAACATAAAATATTCACCGTTTGAGAAACAAGATGCTTGTAATGTCGTTTTTGTCACTTTTTTTAAAACTGTATACTAAATCTGTAGTGTTTTAAAGTCTATTTTTAATAAATCGTTCTTCCGAGGTGTTGATCTTGTTGTGTTGTAGATTAATGACCATGTTTGGAAAGTTAAACTTGTCGGAATAATGAGCCTTCAGGGAAGCACGCTGTCTCAGGCCTGCGTCCGCACGTATACGGAAATATTTGGGAAAATGTCCTTTTCGCCCCCTCCATCAGTGTTTTTGAAAATATCTCCAAACACACAAACTGATCTGAAAACTCTTCCATGAAGACTCCAGACCAGTAGGTGGCGATAGTACATCGTAAAAAAAAAAAAAAAACGGTAAACTCTCATCTTTACGTCAAACAGTAAACGGGAATTAACTGCAGGCAGGAAGTAAAGTCGTGAGCGCGGAACTGAAGAAACATCGGACCACTCGCATCCATCCGAGGAATCGCTTGGATTTGTCGCTTCTTTATAGCGTCGTACCTCATTTGCATAGAATCGGAAAAAAAAAATGATCGACGTAGAAACTAAACGCTCGTCTGACGCTTTGTCGCCTTAATACAGGAATTTTTATTCCTATTCCTGTTAATTAAAGTACGTTTGATTAAAAGCAACGCAAAATAACGTTATTTTTAAAATTTATTTAGGTTAAAGCAAAGAAGAACAATCACTGAAAATATTCAATAATATCGCAAACTTTGAACGGTTTAGAATAAAAAGCTTTGAATCGTTTGGGAGCTGAAAGAGTCGACTCTTATGGGTGAGCCGAGTCAAATGAACTGACTCACTGAAAAGAATCGGAATTCCCATCACAACTACCAATATATAAATATTCACATCCTCCTCAGTCCGGGAACGCAAACGTTCCGATTTCTCCCAGCGGCTGCGTGTTTTAGGTGAACAGCGCCACCTAGTGTACGAAAGCACTCATGTCCGATTCCTTTCAGATTTATTCTCAGAAATATTAATTATATATTCATCTAACGACGCGAGACGGTGCTCGGTTTATCGATCAGCTAACAATCAGTGGCGGATTTTGGAAATAAAAAGCACATCTGCACTTCATTTACATCAAACCTGTGTTTAAAAATCTCACACTCCATCCTGCTGACTTTACCGATATCGCAATATCCGCAAATCCTATAAAATAAAAGACACATAAAACGTACGATGCTCTTCGTCTTCCTCAGTCTGGAGGCACAGACGTCTTCATCGCTGTCTTCCGAGGAATAAATGTTTATTCTGGAATAGGATCCCTGAGCGTTCCTCAAATCCTACAACAACAAACAAGCACATAAACATCACAACAGCGTCTGAACACGGTTTTAAACCACGGGGTCTCGACCGCTTACGGATTTAATTTGTGAATACGGTAAAAATTATTAAAATATTAAGCAACATCAGGCAAATTTGTCAAAAACTTTGACAACAGCACCACAGTAATAACATTAACAATATCATAATACAATAATATTATAATCATTAAAATTAATATCATTAATATTATAGTAACATTCATAACAATAATAATAATAACAACAACAATAATAATAACAATAATAATAATAATAACAAGAAGAAGAAAGCTTCTAACAATATAATAATATAAAATAATATTTAAAAAAATATATACAATAATAATAACTATAATAACAGTTATAATAATGAATAACCGTCTAATATAATAATATAATAAAATATATTAATTTAACAATGCCATAATAATAGCAATAGAAAATAATAATAATAATAATAATAATAATAACAATAATAATAATAATAATAATAATAATAATTAAAATAATAACAATAATTCTTATTTATTTACTTGTTTTTTATTATTATTATTATTATTATTATTATTATTCAGCTCAATGTGATGGCTTCCTGTAGCCCATTTTTAATACATCAGTATTAAACTATTTTAATGTTTCTGTTTTTAAGTGCTTTATCTATTTGTTTATTTGTTTGTTTGTTTGTTTACGTACCTGCTGGTTGTTTGTTTCTGAACTGGAGAAGTCCTCGCTCTCCGCTAAAGGCTTTGACTGACGGGGCGAGCTGCTGTCTGACACCTGCCAAAGAATGCCAGAGTGTGTGTGTTAGTGAGTGTGTGTTAGTGTGTGTGTGTTAGAGTGTGAGTGTGTGTTAGTGACTGTGTGTGTGTGTGTGTGTGTGTGTGTGTGTGTGAGAGTGTGAGTGTGTGTTCGTGAGTGTGTTAGTGAGTGTGTGTTAGAGTGTGTGTGTGTGTGTGTGTGTTAGAGTGTGAGTGTGTGTTCGTGAGTGTGTGTTAGAGTGTGTGAGTGTATTCATGAGTGTGTGTGTTAGTGAGCGTGTGTTAGAGTGTGTGAGTGTATTCATGAGTGTGTGTGTTAGTGAGTGTGTGTTAGAGTGTGTGTGTGTATTCATGAGTGTGTGTGTTAGTGAGTGTGTGTTAGAGTGTGTGTGTGTGTATTCGTGAGTGTGTTAGTGAGTGTGTGTGTGTGTTAGTGAGTGTGTGTGTGTGTGTGTGTGTGTTAGAGTGTGAGTGTATCCGAGTGTGTGTGTTTTTTTACCTGCTGAGAGACAGACTTGGCTGCGTTGTTGCCGATTGCGGTGTTGGTGTTGATGGTGTTGGTGTTGGTGGTGTTGATGGTGTTGGTGGTGTTGATGGTGTTGATGGTGTTGGTGTTGGTGGTGTTGAGGGTGTTGGTGGTGTTGATGGTGTTGGTGTTGGTGGTGTTGAGGGTGTTGGTGGTGTTGGTGCTGTAGTCTAGCGGAGGTTTCCACTGAGCGTTGACCTCCACAGCGCCGTGAAACTCCATTATCTATAACATTATAACACACTAATAACTCATTCATTATTAACACACAATTCAATTCAATTCAATTCAATTTTATTTGTAATGCGCTTTTTTACAAAGGTCATTGTCTCAAAGCAGCTTTACACAAACAAAAGTAAAGTGTGTGTGTGTGTGACGCCTCTGATGAGCAAGCAGGGCGACGGTGGCGAGGAAAAACTCCCTGAGATGGTGATAGGAAGAAACCTTGAGAGGAACCAGACTCAGCAGAGAACCCATCCTCATATGGGTTTACACTGTAGTGCGCGTGTGAGACACACTCGCCTCTCAGTGTATATACAGCGTTCACCCTGTTCACCCCGTTCCACACCACGCTCCACCCACTGCTCCACACCTTCACCACGCTCCACCCACTGCTCCACACCTTCACCACGCTCCACCCACTGCTCCACACCTTCACCACGCTCCACACCTTCACCCCGCTCCACCCACTGCTCCACCCACTGCTCCACAAGTTCACGCCGCTCCACACGTTCACACTTTCACGTGTTCATGCCGCTTCAGACTTTATGCTGCTTCACACGTCCCACTTCCTTTTCTCGAGTCACACATTAGTGTCTATTTCACCAATGAGGCCTGAAATGAATTTATCAGAGGTGACTGTGATGAGGAGGATAAAGAAACATACAACTGTCAAGAAATGAACTTCGTCTTAGAACAAAGACAAGAAGAGTACAATTCGATTATTATGGAACTGGGAGATGTAACGATATTATACAGAAATCACGATATATTAACACATCCATCATGATACACTTTATTCTACTTGTCCCTGATTATAAAGACTTTCTTTTTAAATTTAGCTGTATTTATTCAAATAAATATGCAGCTATATTTACATCACTGGAACAAACGATTTCTTGTCCCTGATTCATAATTTTTTGTTTATTTGACATTAAACTGACAAATAAACACACAGTCGCATTTGTCCTCCGGTTATCATGAACAGAACAGCTTTAAAAAGATGACAAGTGGATAAATAAATGATTTAGAAAATGATCACACTGATATGTGAGATGTTACTCAGAGACTCAGATATTGTTATATTTTTAGAGGAAGTAAGCAGATTAATAAAGAAAACTTGGATTACCGTAAACTCAAACTGTGTGTTTGGATGAAGAGGAGATAAAGAAACCTCGTTTTCCCGAATGGATCGGATTTAAAATGGACCAAAATGGGCTGAGGACAACTCAAGAGTTGGACGTTGATGTTTGGTGGACAAGTTTGCAAGCGGAAAATAAAATAATTGTAATAAATATATAATTTTTTTTTTGTGTGTGTGTTTTTGGGGTCCAGGCATGGCGGTCAGCGCTCCTGGAACCGGTTCCTGAGTTGGGTTCCTGCGTAGGTTCCTGCCCTGGAGACCAGGACTTAGTGACCCATCCCTGCAAACACTACATCACTGTCACTTCATGACTTTGCTGAAGGGCTCAGCGTGGTCGCGCATGCGCACTACAGAATATCCTTGTGCTTTAAACAGCGCCTCTAGCGGTGATTCACAGAACCACAGTTACATCCGTAACTAGCGTCAGCACTACTCCATATAAGAACGTTATTTCACATTTTTTTATGTAGTTAATACAATTTAAACCTATTTTGTCAACATGTAAAAATGCTAAGTTGTTGTTTTACTTATGCAGAAACTCTTACTGTAATTGTAAATAGCGCAAGACCGCACACTGATTGAGCAAAACAGTAAAACAAAAGACAAAAAAACGCTCAAACATGGAGGTGAAAGTGAATAAATAACAACCGAAACAACATGAATTTACAGCGGAGTCATTAATAATCACAGAGCAATAAGAACATTGCACGCTGTTGTTTACCTTTTTCGTCCTTCTGCCTTCGTGGTTCCCATAAGAGATGCAGGGACAGAAAAAACACACACACACATACACACACATACACACACCTCCTTACTTCCGGTGAAAAGCTTCAACTTCCTGTCACTTCCTGTACGTGAACACGTTTTCAAAATAAAAGCAGAGGTGGAGTTTGGTTCTGCAGCAGTGTGTGTGAAACTGTGGCTGCTGCTGCTGTCACACTGATCCGCTCATTTCACCACCATAAACAAATCACACACACACACACACACACACACACACACACACACACACACACAGCGTTTATGTAAATGAAATGACTCCCTTCATCAGTGCTTAATCAATTAATTACTTTAATAAAATAGTTACAGTAAAATGCAATATATAATAAAAGTGGTGTTACTGTGTATGATAGATAGATAGATAGATAGATAGATAGATATGGGCTTAATGGTTTCCATTAGGATTTTTTTCTTGGTTAGTGGTAAATACCATTAGAACCCAGTAGAGCCTTTTTCATGGGTAGATGATCACCATCAGAATAATATTACATAAGGAACCAATAGGAAGAACACAATCAATTAAACTACCATTACAGACCATCAGAAACACATTAAACCCCATTACAAACCATTAGGAAGAACATATCCCACTAAACTACCATTACAGACCATCTGAAACACATTAAACCCCATTAGGAAGAACATATCCCACTAAACTACCATTACAGACCATTAAACACATTAAATCCCATTAGGAACCATTAGAAATTTGCTGCATGGTGTTCTGCGGCTACGCGTCCTTCATCCACGACAGTTTTCCATATTTGTGAAGAACGTAAATGGGATGGACGAAGCCTCCAGCGATGTTGATGGTCATAGCGATGGCCACGCCCAGGTGAAAGCTCTCCACAGGTAGAGTGCCGAGGAGGCCGAATGAGATGACTACCGGGAGAACCTGAACCAAAAACGTGGTGAGGTTCATGGAGATGATTTTGAAGGCCCTCTTTTTGGCGGCGTTCATCTCCCCGTTGTCCCTGTCGCTGGGGCCGGGACGCAGCAGAGCTTTGAGGACCGAGAGGCAGCAGAAAGAGTCAAGAAAGAAGACGATGAAGTAAACTGCCCCGAAAGCATCGTAAGGAACCGCGGGGAACATGCAGCTGGAGGCGGTTCCGATTCCCAGAGCGAAGAACCACGCTGCGGACGCAAACCCGACTCGGTATCGCAAGGGTTTGAACTTTAAGAAGATCATGGGATGGATGACGGCGAAGTACTGCTCCAAACACAGCCAGCACTGGAACAGGTAGCGTCCGGCCATGCAGGTGCCGAGCCACAAACCCAGTAAAGCGCCGACGCACAGCCTCAAGGTGATGATACACGGGCAGTACAGAGGACCCACCAGGCAGTACAGCATCTCCACGAAGGTCAGGTTCACGGCGAAGATCACGTTCACGTCCACACCTCCTCCTCCGCTCGGTTTGGACAGAAGCAGATGCATGGCGTAGCACTGCAGAGGGAGACCCAAGCAGAGGTTCAAAACCTGCGATGCGATCACGACCGACACCGTGGTCACGCCCATCTCCGCCTGGCTCGCGTTCACCTGAGACGCGTTCATCGTCTTCAGCTGGGAAAAAAAATCCGATTTCACCTTAAAATCATTAAACATGAAAAAAAAAAAATCTAACTCGGCGTTTATATGGAAATAAAAACATGAAAACAAAAACCATCACAAAACATCATGCAAATATTTCCAGTGCAAAGGATCATGGGAGATTATTTTACATTATATTTACATTTAGCATTCAGCCTTTTATCCAAATACAATCCAAACCCAGAGCCTAATAATAATAATAATAATAATAATAATAATAATAATAATAATAATAATAATAATAATAGTGACTGGCCTGGAAATAATTTAAGGATTTAAGAATAAAGATTTTAGGATTAGACTTTAGGATTTACAGTTTTTTTATTTACACTTAGCCACATACACAGTTCTGTACAAAAGTCTTAGTCACATGTAAAGAAAC
>CM074917.1:32752903-32764056 GCA_037576815.1 Pangasius larnaudii
AAGAGAGAGAGTGAGAGTGACAGAAAGAGAAAGAGAGAGAGAGAGAGACAGAAAGAGAAAGAGAGAGAGTGTGAGAGAGACAGAGAGAGAAAGAGAGAGAGAGACAGAAAGAGAGAGAGTGAGAGTGACAGAAAGAGAAAGAGAGAGAGAGAGAGACAGAAAGAGAAAGAGAGAGAGTGTGAGAGAGACAGAGAGAGAAAGAGAGAGAGAGACAGAAAGAGAGAGAGTGAGAGTGACAGAAAGAGAAAGAGAGAGAGAGAGAGACAGAAAGAGAAAGAGAGAGAGTGTGAGAGTGACAGAAAGAGAAAGAGAGAGAGAGACAGAAAGAGAGACAGAGAGACAAAAAGAGAGAGTGAGAGTGTGAGAGAGAGACAGAGAGAGAAAGTGAGAGAGAGACAGAGAGAGAAAGTGAGAGAGAGACAGAAAGAGAGGCAGAGAGTGTGAGAGGCAGAAAGAGAGGCAGAGAGACAGAAAGAGAGAGACAGAGAGAGAGACAGAGACAGAAAGAGAGACAGAGAGACAGAAAGAGAGAGACAGAGAGAGAGACAGAAAGAGAGAGACAGAGAGAGAGGCAGAGAGAGAGAGACAGAGTAGATGGAAAGAGGTGAAGAAGAATGTGTAGCAGACGCCAGCCTGACGTGTACAAACACAGCTGATTAATTACAACTTGAAGTGTGATGCGATTCGTAACAAACTCACGTCGTAAATTAGAACAGATAAAAACACGATGGGAATTTCACACTGAGCATCCAGGACCTGTTTATACCTGTAACGCCTCGATTAAACAAAATCCCCAAAACTCTTTATTCCACCAAAATATTTATTCCAGCTAGAAATATATCATTTATAACAAGTATCTCAAATAATTAATTAATAAATAAATAAATAAATAAAAACATGGACACTCTCACCTTTCCATTTAAAAAATTTTTTTGGTTTAAACATGATGCTAATTCCATTTAGCATAACTAATAGTTCTTACTAGCATGCTAAAGTTTTAAATTATTACAATAACGCTCATGTGCTTCTTGTTAGTGTTGTATCTAGCATAGCGCTAACTCATAATTAGCCTCTAATTTAATTAATCTTTAACTGAATTCCATCCATCGGCTAGTAACACTTATCAGCTAATAGATAACTGTATTTATTAGCCATTTAAGGAAAAGTTGTCAGGTTAAACAGTTAAAGATATTCATGTTAGCATGTATTAAATGGATAAAATACACAAAGGAGCGCTAGCAGCTTGGCTAATTTAGCAAGCTTTGCTAGCATAACTGCGGCTAAAGTCAGGAGTTATCATGATTAGATACGCCGCTTAGCATTAGTTCAGTTTCTCTCCTTCTTTCATAATTAAAGAAGAATTTTATACAGAAATAAGTATACAAAACTCCTTGTAAATATTAATTATATGAATTATTCATGAGTAGTTATGAATATTTATGATTATTTAACATAAATCTGTATAAAAGAGGAGAGGAAATGAAGACGGGAAATCAGAGAGCTTGATTAAGACTGAAACACTGAGAGCAACTGTCACTGAGCCACACACACACACACCTGCTGCGGCGGCCATCTGCTCACACGTGCGCGCGCGCACACACACACACACACACACACACACACACACCATAGATGTGCTGATACTGTGTGACTCAAAGAGCTGATTCAGACCCAGACCGTTAAATCGGTTTTAATGCAAACACATACACACACACCTCGCACGCACACACACACACTTCACACGCACACACACACACACACACACACACACACACACACACTAAAACACACACATGCACACATGCACACACAAACACACGCACACTAAAACACACACATGCACACACATGCACACACACGCCTCATACGCACACACACACACACACACAAACACACAAACATGCACACATGCACACACAAACACACGCACACCTCACACACAAACACACACACATGCACACACACGCACACACGCCTCATACGCACACACACAAACACACACATGCACACACAAACATATGCACACCTCACACACAAACACACACTAAAACACACACATGCACACACACGCCTCATACGCACACACACAAACACACACACACCTCGCACGCACACACACACACAAACACACACACACTAAAACACACACATGCACACATGCACACACAAACATACGCACACCTCACACACAAACACACACACACTAAAACACACACATGCACACACACGCACACACGCCTCATACACACACACACACACACAAACACACAAACACACACACACACTAAAACACACACATGCACACATGCACACACAAACACACGCACACCTCACACACAAACACACACACACTAAAACATACACACTTCACTCACACACGCATACACAACACGCACACACACCTCGCACGCACACATACACACACATGCACACACTCACACATATGCACACACAAACACACACCACGCACACACACACACACACACACACACAAACACATTAAAATACACACATACACACACCCTAAAACACACACACATGCTGAACCACACGCAGGCACGCACACACACATGTGCACACACGCTGAACCCCACACACACACACACACACACACACACACACACACACACACACACACACACACACACATGCTCCTCAATGCATACCAAAAGCATCCCAAATGTCTCTGACACACACACACACACAAAATCTCAAATGTCAACAGACGTTGAAAGCATCCAAAGCTTCCAAACACACACACACACACACACACACACACACACATCAGAGTGAAAACAGATTCAGGACAAGTGTGTAACGGTTCTGCTTCAGCTCTGAGAAAAACACACACACACACACACACACACACACACACACACACACACACACTCATTGAGGGAAAACTTTGTCTCTTCACTCATATTATATTCAATAAAGTTTATTTAATGGAGATCTGCTTTAGCTCAAGTGTTGATGGCTAACTCAGCTATTACGCTAGTTTACTATAATGCTAGCTTACTATAATGCTAAATTATGTGTTAGTTAGTTTACTGTAATGCTAGTTTACCATAATTCTAGTTTACTATAATGCTAATTTAGGAGTTAGTTTGTGTAGTATAATGCTAATTTACTATAATGCTAGTTTATGAGTTTGCTAGGTTACTATAATGCTAGTTTGCTATAATGCTAATGCACTGTGACACCAAATGCCACATGTTTTGTTAATTTTTAAATGCATATTAAAACAATTCAGCACTACACATTACAGAAACGGACTCCTGAAAGGGTTAAAGTCTCTCGCTCTCACACACACACACACACACACACACACACACACACACACACACACACACACAGAGGAGGAGGAGGAAGTGGTCGTAATGTTTTACGGTGTGCACTTTCTCCGAGTTGATCTACGAGTCTCTGAATGAGACTAAGCGTTTCAGTAAAGCAGACAGGAAGTGGAGCAGGATGGAGACGATTTCGCCACAAGACAAAACGTTTCTCCTCACGCTACATCTTTACGTTAGTCGAACGCTGAAGCGTGATATTTAAAACTTTTAAACTTCTCTTCGATCCTGATTCTGAGTTCCTTTCAAATATATATATATATTTTTTTTTTCAACTTTGTATCTATTTGTATGAAAGTTTTTACATTTTTAACTTACTTTTAATTTTCCATCAAAGATTTCTGTAACGAACAGATTTGGGGGCGGGGCTTGCTCCGTATGTGATGTCACAAAATAATCTCCACGCCTCTTAGAGCAAGCATATTCGATATGCAAATTATTACAGGATAATGATTTGGCATTAGGATCTTCATGCTAAGCTAGCTAGGAATTGTATTCAAGGTTAGCGATAAACAGATGGCGGTTGTCACCTTAACGCTGAAACATATTTAACGCCGAAATATACAAATCAGTGAGAACAGCTAGCTACAGTTAGCTAATGTGAGTTATATTACGATGTTACAGATGACACAAGGCAGATTACTAATTTGCATAATCATGTATATTCATTTAAATAATGTTTCAGGCATCAAAAAAGATTAAATCACGCTAGTAATCACGCTTTTGAATGCAGCTGCGTTGACGTTGAGGGGACAGGAGTGAGGCAGCGACGAGAGGAGGAATGTCACTAAACCACTTCATCTATCACCTCCTGCTTCTCCAAAAACCCCTGCTGGATGTGACCTTTGACCCCTTGCAATACTAGAGCAGATGGTGAGGGAGTGCTTATATTCCTCTGTGGGTTTGTGGATTTTAAGAAGTTCACAAAGGTACAAAGAACTACACGGTTCCTGAAGGAGTTCCTGATTCGTCTTTTCACCACACTGCATACGGAATTCACTCCTGCTAACAAACAAAAATTAACGTTGCAGAAACGTTATGATGTTTAGCAATCGCTTGCTAGCTAAATTCCTGCTAACAATTTTAGGTTCATTTCGATTTGTTACAGTTTCAAAAAACTTTTAGTCCAAAGAATATTTCTGTGTTTAGAAAATGGTATGTTTTAACATAAACATTTTACTTTTTTTTTTTTGTTACAGGAACATTAATGCTGATGTTTCCATTTTGTCCACAAAGTTTTAGAACATTGCAGAAACGTTATTACCCTAAACATCATTTAATTTCATACAGAAACCTCCACCTCCAATATTCTGTGGTCGGCAGAAAAGTGCCAACTCTGTAGCAGGAAGTAAAATGGTTCCGGGAACTAAAAGCATCTTTGGTTCCTCCTGTGGAGAGCTAAAGTTCCTGTGTTCCTAAAAAAGTTCCTGTAGCAAAAACATTACCTTTTTGTAACCTAATATAATCAATTAGCTTCTTAAAAATCAGTCAGACAGAACGTTAGCATTTCTCAGTGCAACATTATTCATGTTAGTCGAGTTAGCAGGTGATGCTAAGTGTAATTACTGTGTAATTTTCATCTTATAAAGTATTTTTTTAACAAATTACCAACACAACTGAGGTAAATGTTGATGTTCTGGATGGTTCTGTCATGGTTCTACGGTTAACATGTCTGTTCTAGATAGCTAAATCATTAGTCTTCAGTTAGCTTATAATCTGTGGATATATTTACCCTTTGCTTAGCGAGTCGTCTCGTGACTTTAACCACGTACCCAGTGAGCGTGTTGTGTATCTCGTTTTTAAACAACGACCGTGAAGAGGAATTTCTGAAACCTCGACTTGTTGAAGAAGCTCATACAGCAGCACGGAAACTGAAGCAAAACCGCAGTCTAAACCATAACGACTTCCTCTCATCACAAACATGGAGGGAAAAGCAGAACAGAGAACATATACACTAATACACACCTGATACTAACACACACACACACACACACACACACACACACACACACACACATACATACATCCTTTTGTACTTTAGACACCACAAATAAGAGTTTATCTAAAACAGAGGCGTGTCTCAGTTACACACAGGGGGCGGAGTTTATCTAAAACAGAGGCGTGTCTCAGTTACACACAGGGGGCGGGGTTTATCTAAAACAGAGGTGTGTGTCAGTTACACACAGGGGGCGGAGTTTATCTAAAACAGAGGCGTGTCTCAGTTACACACACGGGGTGGAGTTTATCTAAAACAGAGGCGTGTGTCAGTTACACACACGGGGCGGAGTTTATCTAAAACAGAGGCGTGTCTCAGTTACACACACGGGGCGGAGTTTATCTAAAACAGAGGCGTGTCTCAGTTACACACAGGGGAGGAGTTTATCTAAAACAGAGGCTTGTCTCAGTTACACACACGGGGCGGAGTTTATCTAAAACAGAGGCGTGTCTCAGTTACACACACGGGGCGCTCGATTCTGATCGTTTCTTGCGCAATATCGGTTCGAGTGAGGAGCAGCGCTAAGTCCAGCGCCACCGTATGACAGTTTAATATAACTACAACACATCACGCTGAAATTTATGATTTCACTGTAAATACACTCACACACGCTATTCAAGGCCAATATTAAACACATAAATATGACTGTTAATTTTTAATATGGTCACATTAAAGTGCACAAAAGGAGACGCGTCTTAATCAGAGACGTCGCTTTTATCGAGGAGTGAACAGATAGTTTTATAGATAAAACGGTGAATGAACTTAAAGTTTCTCTTTAACTTAAAGCGTTTTCTTTTCCTCCCGCTCACACATGCACTTCTCATGACCCTGCGCACAAGAACTGTAAACAGTAAAATAACAGTCTGCGCTGGATCAAGTGCTATTCTATGAGCTGCTGAATAATGAGTGCGGAAGCCATTTTGTTAAATTAACCCAGTGATTAAAGTTATAATTACAGCTAGCGCTAATCATGCAGTAATTTATCAGTGATATACGAGACATTTCAACACTCACAAAATCTTCTCACTCATATGTCATCATATTAGTCTTTTATTTTTCATTTTACTTTCTCTTGTTTTTAAATATCGGACAGAAAAGAGACAGGGTCAGAAAGGGAGAGAGAAAGAAGAGAATAAGAAACTGAAACAGAGGAAAGAGACGAGACAGAAAGAAACTGAAAGGGGGAAAAAGAAGAACAGAACAAGGCATGGAGGTAAACTGAAAGGGGGGAAAGTAAAGGGAAAGAGAAAAAGAAGAGAGAAGTGGAGAGATAGATAAAGGGTGGGGAGGTAAGGAAGGAAGGAAGAGGAGATGGGAAGAGAGTGAGATGAGAAAGTATGAGAACAAGACAGAAAGACATGGAAAAGAGAAAGTGAAGGAGTGTGATACAGAGAGAGAGAGAGAGAGAGAGAGAGAGAGAGAGAGAGAGAGAGAGAGAAGGGAGATTGAAAGTCGAAGAGAAAGGAAAATGGGGTCATTGAACACTTTAACTTCAGTTTGAGCTCATCATCTGTTTCAGTGCACAGTGTGTGTGAGTGTGTGTGTGTGTGTGTGTGTGTGTGTGTGAGTGTGTGTGTCGGGGGACAGAGACACAATGCTGCTCAATACACACTCCTGCCAAAAAACTTCCCCTGCCCCCCTCTTCCTCCTCACACTGGCAACCACCCAGTCAGGATACCTGGGACACACACACACACACACACACACACACACACACACACACACATTCATACTCACTCACTCACACACTCACTCGAACACACACGAACACATACGCTCACACACTCTTGCACACACACACACACACACACACACACATACACACTCACTCACTCACTCACACATACATACATACATACATACATACACTCTTCCTTGGATGGAAAATATATAACGTTCTGTTTAAAAACAAGAGTATGAAGAACAGATCAATGACTCACCCTTCCTCAGAACGCTCTCTCTCTCTCTCTCTCTCTCTCTCTTCTCCTCCTTCTTGCAACCCCTCTCTTTTCCTCTCTCTCTGTATGTGTGTGTATGTGTGTTTTCTCTCTCTCTCTCTCCCTCTCTGTATGTGTGTGTTCTCTCTCTCTCTCTCTCTCTCCCTCTCTCTCTCTCTGCTTACAGCACCAGCTGGGCTTGGCTAGTACTCTCAGGCCATGCCCCTTGTGGGTCACATGATTTGGGCCAGCCAATCAGAATGCAGCTCTCCATTCACTGAGACACTCTTGGAGTAGTAAAAGTGTAAAAGTGCTGCATTCCCATTGAAGTATCACAAAATTACAGAGTAAACAAACAAACAAGTAAAGTAAAAAAAAAAAAAAATAGAAACAGAAATATATAAATTAATTAAATAAGTTAGTAACCAAACAAACTGATAAACACACACATGAAAGCATATTTAAATAAATAAGTAAAATGATTAAATATGTAAATAACTAAAAAAATTAATGAATAAATAAGTTAAGTACGTATGTAAATAAATCAGCAAACAAATGAATAAATGAAAAGTAAATAAATGAGTAAATTAATAAAAATGAATAAATAAGTAAATAATTATGTAAAAATGTAAGTAAGTTAGTAACTGAATACATATACAAATACATATGTAAATAAATAGGCAAATATGATTAAAAATGTAAATAATTAAAAATGAAATAAATAAGTTTGTAAGTACACAAATAAATCAGCAGACAAACAAACAAATACATAAATAGGTAAAAATGATTAAATATATAAATAAGCAATAAAAATAAACAAATTAGTAAGCGCATAAATAAATCAGCAAACAAATAAGTAAATAAATAAGTAAAAAGGATGAAATATGTAAATAATTAAGTAATAAAAATAAATAAATTAATTAATAACACCACAAATAAATCAGCAAATAAATAAATAAATGGGTAAGTAAAATAAAAAAAAAGAAATAGGATTAATTAATTAAAGAATTAGGATGAATTAAAAGCATGAATAAGAAAACCAACATTACATCATAAATTAAAAAAAAAAATGAATTATCGCAAATTAATGTATTATTGTACAAATGTATTTGTTTTTAAAATTTCGGTGGAAATCCCCTTTAATCACAAACAACTGAGAAAAACTTAAACAATGAATTGTCAGAGTGAAAACAGATTTAGGACCAGAATGTAACGTTTCTGAGGAAAAAATGCAAACCACACACACACACACACACACACACACACACACACACAGCCACACACACACTCTGCGTCAGAAAAATGTGACCTGCTCAGTGTGTTTGATAAACAGAAATTAAAATAATGATCATTTGAACGAGATTATTATTGTAACTAACATCACAGAAATAAACCCTGCAGCACAGCGAGAGAGATAAACACTCATTTGCATACGACTTCCTTTCCTTCCAACAAAGTGACTTCCTGTTTCTAATCACACACAAAGCCACACACACACACACAAAGCCACACACACTCTCGAATGGAAGTGAACTGAACTGAACTGTGAGATACAGGACTGTGAGGAGAGCAGGGTTAATGGTGTGAGGCATGATGCGTAATTACAGCACAGTGCAAAACAAATCGTTAATTAATTACGCTAAATAACGCAGGAGTGAAACGTTATAAAAGTGACGATGCCCTAAGAGCTGATCCTGGTTTCCATACTGCAACTAGGTACTGATACTGAATTTGGTTCCTCTTCCTACACGGTACCAACAGAACCAAGGATGTGGGCGGAGCTTAAAATAGTGCAGACCATGGATTGGTCAGATGCAGTTATTGCAGAATTGTTGCTCACATAGGACCATCGCCATTAAAAATAAAAATTTTGAATTAAAGAATTGGGATGAATTAAAAGGAACACACAAGCATGAACAGGAATAACAAAACCACCAAACCAATATTACGTCATAATTTAAAAATAACCGAATTGAATTATTTGGTACGTAATTATAGTACATGATTTTGGCTGTATAGCATCTAAAACTAGATAAAATTATTTATATATACATCCTACAAGCCAGATCTTCAGTTTCACTAATTTGAATTTGCTGATTCTGGTATTTTTTGTCATTAAAAACAGACAAAACTCTTAAAACCTTTAAAGATGTGATGCCTGGACCTAGTTTTTAATTCCAGTGACAATATCCTGTTCAAAAGACCCTTTTCTCTTTGTAAAAATGTGTATATATACAGTATACAGGAAAGTGCAAAAAGATTCAGATTGATGCCTTCATGATTCCGAAGCTTGTGGCCAGAAAAGTGTACAAAATATCTCATGAGCTGTAGGCAAAACCAGAGAGTACTGTCAGAGTAGAGACAAGACACTGACTACTTCCTGTATTACTGCCTGTAATACAGGAAGTCCTAGAGCTAATCGGCTTGTTGGCCAATCAGATTTCCTCAGGACAAAACACATTATGATTTAGTTTTCTGTCCAAACTTCATGACTGACCTGTTGATTCGATATGATTAAGCAGGTTATATAACAAGGTTAATAAGAATTTATTGAGCGTCTTGATCATAAGTAACTAGTGAAAGGGAAATATTGATATAAAAAAAAGAAATATTTGTAAAACTTTCCTTACTGGTTGCATCTCAGAGATATTTGGCTGATGGTAGAATTTCACTTTTCTCCCTGAGTCTGTTTAAAGGCAACATTTTGGTTAATACATCACCATTAACATCTTTCATTTTGATTCATAGATCCTGAGAACTGAACCGTAAAATCCAGATTAGCTAAACTTCAGGGGAACTACAGAGTCGAGCCGCAGGGCGAGTCCTAAATAACTTCCTTTAGCTATAGAGTGCACTATATAGGACTTAGAATCTTACTTTCCAAATGATGCCTACTTTCCTGGCTGATGATCGACGATCGCTACCATAGAAACGGTAGTAAATAAAGTTGGCATTGTTAGCATTGTTGTGAACCTCATTTCTTTTACTAGTAATTTAAAATCTTAATTTAAAACATTATCTTGTTGATGAATTTCATGTTTATCGCTCCCCACTCAAGCAGACATGAACCTGGTCATGGAATCTGGAAATAACTACCAAGATGTCAAGATGGCCGCCGAGCGGAAAGACTTTACTAGAATGAATTCTCTGGAGCGTAGGATGTTGGATAGACTTCCTGGCTATTAAATTAGTTACTCAAGTGCATATATTAGCTTAAAAGTTTCCAGATAGCTAGTAGTGCCACCTAGCAGGCTAGCATTACACCGATGGCTTTGCCTTTGTAGTAGCTAGATATAGATAGCTAACTAGTTTGGTAATTAGCAACACAAAGAAACAAATGCTCAGTGTGACGTGGCAAAAATTTCATACATTTGTGGCAGTTGTTTGTGTCGTGTCGAGTGTAAACAGGCGTAAATTAGCTGCAGGCCACAAGATGCGTGAAATAATTTAACGCTAATCTAAATCGCATGGAACAACAGTGAGTTAAAGTGATGACTCGGCAGAAAAAAAAATCTCATTTATAGTGTTTTTGTCCTTTAAGCACAAATGCCTGCCATCTGTCTATCTGTCTCTCCATCTGTCTGTCTCTCTCGCTCTGTCTCTCATTATCTATCTTAGTCCGGTTGTCTTTCTTTCCCTCTGTCTTTCTCTCTCTCACACTCTGTCTGTCTGTCTCTCTTTCCATCTGTCTGTGTCTCTCTCATTCTCTGTCTCTCTCTGTCTTTTTGAAGAAGAATACATACAGAGAGATTTCATGTTTGTTCCTAATTAAAACCTTCTTTAGTTTAGGGAGTCTCTCTCTCTCTCTCTCTCTCTCTCTCTCTCTCTCTCACACACACACACACACATACACACACACACACACACACA
>CM074917.1:32784345-32795372 GCA_037576815.1 Pangasius larnaudii
CCTTTCCCTTTCTGTTGTGTTACTGTCTATTGCTGCTGGATACCAAGAATTTCCCTCGGGATCAATAAAGTATCTATTTTTCTATCTATCTATCTATCTATCTATCTATCTATCTATCTGTCTATCTATCTATCTATCTATCTAAACGTCGGAACAACAGTGCTGCTCAGGGAGGTGTTGAAGGTGTTCGTGAAAACGGACATCATGTCAGTCATCACTTCCAACAAATCAACAGGAAGGCCATCAATGCCTGGAGCTTTTCCATGAATACCAACAGTAACTCCTGCATAGTGTCTGGCTGCTCCAGCGCTTCGTTTCCTACATAAACCCGCTGTGACACTGTCTGATCCTCTCTATGCTCACTGATGTACAGAAGAACTGACCATCATCTGAGCAAAGGTGATGAATGAACCTGCTCTGTCCATTCTTTTTCTCCATCCTAAAGAAGAACAGCACGGTGCTTCCATTTCAGAGATGTTTGGAAAGTGTGATCTGATCATTGCTCTTAAAACCAGCAGCTCACCTAGGGATTTATTTTCTTACTCTGGAGCATCTGAACTTGTGTATGGTCTCCTGTGGATCCATACTTAACTGGCTTAACTGGCTGAATGATGCTCTTTGTGACACTAAGAATAGAGAGTCGAGTTGTTTTAGTGTACTGATTCCACTACTGCTGTAGGGATGCGAGCTGTTTTTTCTTTTGTTTGTTTGTTTGTTTGTTGTTGTTTTTTTTTTCCCCTACTCTTCCCAGAAATAGTTAAACCAGTGTTTAAAATGGTCGTCATTAATAAGAGTGGTGTTATTTATGATGTTATTAAAAATTCAAATTTTATTGGTCATGTACACAACCACACACAGTATGACATGCAGAGAAATGCTTTTTTCAACTGTGCATGACATAAAAATAGAATTCATATAAACCAGAATTTATTTCTATACAGGCAAGAAAGGAAAAATATAAAAATATTAAAATACGATATAAGGGAAACAATGGTCTAACAAAAAAAAAAAAAAAAACACTGGTGTAATTGTGGAAGGACATAAAAGTCTGTAAGTGATATTTAAAATGATAAAATCTGTCTGTCCTAAGCATTGATATGTAGCTGCCTGTAGTGTGTGCTCATGTGTGTTGTGCATCAGTGACGTGTTTGACTCGCCACACATCAAACAACTCATGGTTTTCTATCAGAAGCTCGATCTGGTTCTGTGTATAACACTGCTTATGCAATTAAAATCTCCTCCTAACACCAAGTAATGATCCGTGTCACACTTAGCTATGGACTCTGTTAGCTGCTGTAGAAATTTTGGTACCACGAGTGCATATACATAGTGGTTATATTTATCATATTTGGCTTTAACGTTCACAAGCTGACATGCTACTACTTCCTCAAATTCATAAAAGTGTTATAAATCCACCGTATTGCTCCGGTCACTGAATAAGAGCTACTGTATGTCCACCTACTCGCATCTCTTGCACCATTAATATTTAGTGAGAAGATGTTTAATGTCTCCATGAGTGCAACTAACAAAAACCATCCTCATGTAAAAACATTTAAAAAGTTAAAATCTTTTTTTTTTTTTTTTTGTCACTCGGCTTCTTCTAGGCTTAATCAGATTTTCCCTTCCCTTCTGCCTCATTGGTTCCGATTCATTGCTGAATTGATGAACATTTCACTGTTAGGAAAATAATCTTCAGTTCTCATGGTTCTTTTTCCTGCTCGTTTCATACTTGATCTGCTGATCTGATCTCCACTAAATCTCCTTCTCTCTCCGTTAGTGAAGATTCTGAGGTTTCTGATACAGTGTACTCCTCATATCCACCCACCAGTGAAGCTTTGCTCTCTGTCACTGCAGAGATATTCTCTTTCTGCTTGACTTTCTTTTCTTAGCTGCTTTTTTTTTTGTATAAAGTTCATAATTTCCTGGTTTCAAAATGAGACAAGGTGTTTCAGCAACGGGGATTTACAACCGAGTGGTATTTCCCTGAATTCTGAAACGATTTGCTCGTGACAAGAAAGTTCACACTGTAACATTTCATCTCTAATAAACAGAGGAACATTTGAAAAAGTGACTGGAAATAAAAAAAGTGTGTAAATTCTTCACCTTCTCCAAAGAAAAAAACAATGACACTGTTCTCCGAAACGCTGTTTCCCAGAGCCAGTGTAGGAAAGAACCACACTGAAGAACCACTAGAAGGAACAGACTGACTCACCTGCACAGAAAGAGAGAGAGAGAGAGTTGAAGTGAGGGAGACAGACTGACTGTGTGAGACAGAAAGATGCCCACACAAGAGAGGGTGACACCCACAGAAAGTGAGAGAGAGAGAGAGAGAGAGAGAGACTGACTTTTACATAAAACTTTATTCACACCTAAATTAGAGTCAATTAGAATTAACTCGAGAGAGAAAGAGAGGGAGCGAGAGAGACAGAGATAGAGAGATATAGGGAGAGAGAGAGAGAGGGAGAAAGATAGAGACAGAGAGGGAGAGAGTTCTGTTCTGATCTTTTTAAACCATTACAGGACATAGATAATAATCTCTCTCTCTCTCTCTCTCTCTCTCTCTCTCTCTCTCTCTCTCTCTCGCTACACATGCTACTCCTGAGATATCAGTGATCCTGACCCCATTCTGCTCTGCGGACCTGCCTGATCCATCCTGATGCCCTACTCCTGGTTGGAGTCCTCATCACCTGAAACTCTGTCACTGCTGCTGAGGATGGCCCACACGGACAGCCTGAAGATACATGACATTACTGAGGATAGTTCCACTTAGAAACCATGAAGATGGCTCTGGATGTTCTTTCTTAATTGGATAGCCTTAGGACTGCAATTGCGAGGAACAGTTAGCACTCAAGCCGGTTTGATACGAGAAAGTTAAAACCCGAACAATGTTCATACTCAAGTTCCTGGTTGCACAACTGCACTATTTGTCCATGTAGTACACAGTTATAGAGGGAATGATTTATAATCGCACTATCCATTGCACCCAGATGAGGATGGGTTCCCTTTTGAGTCTGGTTCCTCTCAAGATTTCTTCCTCATATCATCTCAGGGAGTTTTTCCTCACCACCGTCACCTCTGGTTCACTCAATAGGGATAAATTTATAAATTTAAATTTTTATATCCGGATTTCTGTAAAGCTGCTTTGTGACAATGTCCACTGTTAAAAGTACTGTATAAATAAAATTGAATTGAGTTGAGAGACAGAGACTGATGGTGAAAAGTCACTGAAAGAGATTCAGAGAGAGAGAGAGCGAGAGAGAGAGAGAGAGAGAGACATACGCAAGATCACTCTTCTCACAATGTGTCATTAAATTTTTTCCATATTACTTATTTTACTTTTATTAATTTATTGATTAAAAGAATGTGAATAAACACATAAAAGTAGACACATATCTACAAAAAAAACTAAGCGCAAAATGTCAGTTATCCACACTGAGCTAAAGGTCAGAGTGTTTTCTATGAAAAACCTTGTGGTTGTTTTTTTTAGAGCAAAAAAGTGGCTACATATGTGTGAAAACACATCATGAATGACTAATTCAAACTCAAGTCATGTGTATTAACAATAAGTATGTTTAAAAATGGATGAACATTGGCACATTAACGCAGCGGCCCTGTGCAGCTCCTACAAAACACGGCCTGTTTAATCAGCAGAGCAGTCGTCCCTGCGCTCTGTCTTTATTTCTTTAATGCCATTTCCATTATTACTAAAGACAGGGGTGGACAATACTTCAGTAAATTTACGTACTTCGTTACTATGCTTAAGTATTATTTTGGTATATTTATACTTTACTTGAGAATTGTTGAAGTGGGAATACGTGCACTCTTACTTAGTTACATTTGTATGAAAAAGGTAAATTTTTCTCCTTACATTTTTATTTAGACCTCATTACAAATCCTGAAGGTTTTTTTCTTCTTCTTCTTTCATCCAGCCAATGACATCAATCACATGAGCTCAGTTTAGCATTTAATCATTTATCATTAAAAAAAAAAAAAAAAACATGCAGTGTGGAATTTGGAAGTTGAGGATGATCGTGTTCGGCCCTAACCCCTGTGTATGAGGCGTGTCCTCCACCTTGCTAGAACGAACAAAATCCATCTAACACCCATGCTGAGGTAAGCTTCACTAATTTGCTACCATTAAGTGGGTTTATTTATCTGAGTTAGCATGTTTTCTTAGCTAAAGCCAGGTTAGACTAGCAGTGACTCCAGTAGCTAACAGAACTGGCGAGGAAGTCAAACTGCAAACTTACAGAGACTGAGTGATGTGTTCAGGTAAAATGGTGCAGCTGCATTAAAAGTTGTATTTCACATGAAAACATGGCACAAAATTTTTTCCAAAATTTTTTAAATACTTGAGTACATTTAAAAGTAGCAGGTTTTTAACTTTCAACTGAGCACAACATTTCAATTTCAAACAGTTCACTGTTTTATTGTAGGAAGATTAAATTGATCATTAAAAAAAAAAAAGTTAAACTTTTTAAAATGATTTTCTCTTTGAGAAACACTGATGACACTGATGCCAGCAACTCTAATTCAAACACACACACACGCACACACACTTTCTTTCTGTTTTTTTTATTTTTTATTTTTCTTTCTCTTTTCTTTTTAATTCTCTTTTGCTTTTTACTGCACTTTTTTGTCTCTCCATCCTTCTTTCTTTCTTTCTTGTTTTGTCTTTGCTCTCTTATTGTTCTTTCTTTTTGTCTTATTAACTTCTAGAGAGAGGAAAGTAGGTGAGGGAACGACGTTTAGTATTAGTGAGAACGGTAACTAACTTGTCTAGCCAACTTTCCACAACATTAAATGTAACTGTAAATGGATTTTTTTTAAAAAGTATGACAGTTCTGTAACAAATAATGAATTGTTGGCAAATTGCTGGATGTGCTGTTTTAGGAAAATAATCAACTTCAGAGTGGTAACAGTATCTCCTTCACTCAGTATTTTACTAGCACTGTGTATGAAGGCTGACATTTAAGTCTGTGAATGGAAACGTTTTTTTTCTTTAAAGTCGGACAGGACAGAGTCAGAGCGCAGCTACAGAGACAGTGCTCGACAAACAGGAAATGATGTCACAAAGCCTCTCAAACCACAAAGAGTCTCTAAAACCTCGTGTTACTTTCAGATACATGCGAACCAACACATGCTGCTTCACGCGTATGGAAACAGTGTCTGATGATCATGCATCATGACAAATGTGTGTTTATGACTCATAACCTGATTCCTTTAAATAAAGGTGTGATGCATTTGAGTAGATTAGAAATGCACAAATACTGACTTCCTCTTCACTAAGCAATAAAATATTTAAAAAAATAAAGAAACTTGACTTGTGTGTTTCTCTTGCTGTGCTAATGACTCTCTATTTGTACATCATTTGCACTAGCATGAGGACGTGCTTTTGATGGAGATGATATAGGATGAGAGAGAGGATGAGAGAGAGGATGTCAGCTAGACCTGCATAACCCTGCGTTCAAACTAGCAAGCAACAAAGTGACAGCCAAATGTTTATTTTTCTATGTACATATGCGTCATGGAGCCGTGATTTCAGTGACATTTCAACTGAGATTTTTCTCAATTCTGCGTAAATTAGTCAAGACGCAATAAAGAAGCGAGAAATCTGCTCACTTTAGTTCCTGCCTGCAATTAGTTGCAGCAACAAAAAAAAAAAACCTCATAGCAGTGACTTTATCTTATTCTGTAAAAAAAAATGTGTATAGAGATGTGACGAGGAAAATAAAGCTTGGAAGGAAGTAGCAGAGATCTTTGGTGCAGCGTGTGGTGACTGTACGTAGCGAGTACAGTTAGCTCGAGCACATAACATTTAACCGATTTTCAGCGTTATTTGATTTGGGGTTAATTGGTTACGTAGTTAATTAGTACAACTGTTTCTCAAAAAAAAAAAAGGTGGACGGGCCACGCCCATAATCGACAACCGTACAGGTTGCTACATGCCCACAAGAGACTGTTCAGTCTTATGAGTGCATGCGGGTAAACTGTTATTTAAATATCTGTATCAGATTCACTACCTCACCACAATAAATACAGTTAATTTTATATTTAACTCACCACATTAAGGTGTATAACCACATCACATTCACACATGGGGCATTAAACATGCAGTGTACTACTGCTGTGGAGTATGAAGCCTGTAATTAAGATTTTTAAGCGTGCTCACAATGAAGTGTGTCATGTGAGCTCAGGGTCCGTGTGGTGAGTACGGTGGTCCATCTTGACGTCAGAGACGTCCCACTGCCACCTACTCTGTTGTGCAGATGTGCAGGTCACAACTTAGGGCAATTACCACAACTTGTCACAACAGCACCACAGTTTTCATAAATCTGACTCTCACCTCTGCAGGAAGTTATGATGATTGCTTATCAATATCCTGTGTATGCAGCATTCTACAAAACACCACAGCGCTGATGAATTCTGGATTCTGATTCCTGGTCAGGAAGTGTTGATTAATTTTCTATAACAGCAGCTCTGACAGTAGCACAGGTTTATATTAATCAGAATAAAAATGTGTGTAATTGTTGATACAATAAAAAAAAAAACAGTCGTTGTCAAATTGCTGTGGTATAAGAGGAATAAAACATGTACCGTTATAGGAAAATAAACTCCAGGGTGGTGACAGTAACTTCGTTTCATTACACCATCCCGTCGCTCAGGCTTTTACTTTACTACACACACACACACACACACACACACACACACACACACACACACACACATTGAAATGGTATGGAAAATATTTTTCAACCATGAGTGGGAAAAAATGTTTAACTGCTCTCTGAAGTAAGTTTGCATTAGCTTGCTCTTAAATAAGCTAGCTAGCTATATCACCAGAGCGCTACGTTCCCAAGGCACTACGTTCTTGCTTTACTAGTTTGAATGAATTTGGGATAAAGCTCCCATTTTCTTTCTCTCTCTCTCTCCCTCTCTCATACATACACAGAGAGAGAGAGAGAGAGAGAGAGAGAGAGAAATAAGTCAAACACATAAACATGCTTTCTGTTTCCTCGCTATCTGCATGATCAAGACTAAAAAGACTGAAAAGTCAACTTTTTAATAAAGTAAAACATAAAAACAATATACACGCTTGCTAACTGGTTAGTTATTTGCTAGTGAATCACTTTTACTGAAAATTACTGTGAGCTCATATTGCATACAAGTTTTCATACAAATATTTAATGTGTGTGGAGCTACTGCACTGGAGTAGGACAGAAAATCCAAAAATATATATATATTTTTTTATTGAAGGCACATCATTACAAAGTTACAATGAGGTTTTATATATTTGTACAAAAATAGATAACGATTTCTTTTATTAATAAAAAAAAAATTTTTTGTTCAGTGTTTTTGTTCAGTTTTTTCAGTAAATTTCAAAGCATCATATAAAACATACAAAGACATTTCCTATAGAATGTTCCAATAAACATATTTACAAACATGTTGTATTTTATATCAATAAATCTAATTTATATACATTACTGGGCCAGTAAGTGCCAAAGAGGGGTGTCAGTGCAGGTAGAAAAATGTTTTTAATGTCATGCCAGCTGACATTCAAGTAGTTAAAGTCTTGAAAACACTGTTGCCAGGCGACGGTAAAACATGGATGCCACATATGCTTGCTATGGAAACGCAACAGAACCATCAGGAACATTAACATTTACCTCAGATATGTTGATAAATGGTTAAAAAAAAGACACTATATGGCTAAAATAACGAATTTGCTAACTAGTATGTGTTTTTTATACAATATAAAGACATAGTGAGGGGGAATTGAAACAGAAGCATCCAGAACATTAACATTTACCTCAGATGTGGTGATAAATGGTTAAAAAAAAAGACACTATATGGCTAAAATTACGAATTTGCTAGTTAGTATGTGTTTTTTTAATACAATATAAAGACATAGTGAGGGGGAATTGAAACAGACTCATCTAGAACATTAACATTTACCTCAGATATGTTGATAAATGGTTAAAAAAAGACACTATATGGCTAAAATTACAAATTTGCTATCTAGTATGTGCTTTTTTTTATACAATATAAAGACATAGTGAGGGGGAAATGAAACAGAACCATCTAGAACATTAACATTTACCTCAGATGTGGTGATAAATGGTTAAAAAAAGAGAATTTGCTAACTAGTATGTGTTTTTTTATACAATATAAAGACATAGTGAGGAAATGCAACAGAAGCATCCAGAACATTAACATTTACCTCAGATGTGGTGATAAATGGTTAAAAAAAAAAAGACACTCTATGGCTAAAATGACGAATTTGCTAACTAGTATGTCTTTTTTTTATACAATATAAAGACATAGTGAGGGGGAAATGAAACAGACTCATCTAGAACATTAACATTTACCTCAGATGTGTTGTAAACTACTAAAAAAAAGACTTAATTTGAATAAAATTACACGGCAAATACCCTCAGCAACTGCTACCATGCTAACTAACATGTATTCTCCAACACCAAAGACTCTGAACTGTCATAATGGCATCAGACAACAACAACAACAACAACGTCAGAGTTGTGTTCTTCTGGACTAAATAATACACCTTTGATATCATTTGGTGTCCTTTAGGGTAATACTACTTAGTGCAGTTTGTGCGGATCAATTTAGTCTGAAGAAAGAGGGTGAAATTTACGAATTTTACATCCATCAGCTTAAATCAGAATGTGTGCGTCTCTGGCTGGACTCGTACGCCGGGTTATTGAGTGACCTTGCGGTGTGGCCACGCATGACCTCATACACACCATTAGAGGGCTGCTGCTGCTTCGGTGTGTAATTTCCACGATTACAACACAGCTTCACCTGCAGAGAGAGAGAGAGAGAGAGAGAGAGAGAGAGAGAAAATGAAACAGTACAGCAGCAGTCAAATTTTTTGCAATAATTATCTGTGTGTGTGTGTGTGTGTGTGTGTGTGTGTGTGTGTGAGAGAGAGAGAGAGAGAGAGTGTGTGTGTACCAGTAAAACCACCAGGAGCAGAATGGTGACTGACAGACCACCAATCACACCCCAGTAGATGAATAATTTACAATCAGCTTCCTCTTTATGTATCTGTATGGTTCCTGTAAAACAAACACACACACACACACACACACACACACACACACACACACACACACACACACACACAGCAGAATGTCTAAAAATAATCTGTCCAAAACTGAAGGCTTACTGGTTAAAACAGATAAACCTTCACCCTTTCTGGTTGTTAGCTATTGTATGATAAGAGAGCTCTGACTAGTGAGTAAGAATAGGCCAAGATATTAGAAAGAAAACCAGAGATAACAATCAACAAAGCCAATTTTGCCTTCTAGTGCAAAAGAGTGGTGTTGTGGTGAATATCTGCACGGCTGTGATTCGGCCGTAGTCACAAGGCCGCAAGTAATCACAGGTAATTTCTATAAACAAGAAATTAATATTGATTAACTGACATTTTGGCCAAATATTTTATTTATTTTTTCCCCAAAGAAGCGACAGCTGGATAGAGTGTTGCGTGTTGCTGTGGTAACGCACAGGCTGACTGACCGCCTGTAGTAGGTGTAGTAATGGTTTCAGTGTCATGAACTCATGTTATGTAACGAACAGAGTGATAGACACACCAAAATGTCCCAGTGATGTTATACCAAATATAAGCCGTTTGTCCAATCAGATTAGTGGACTGGAATTAAATGTTGTGTAAAATATATACTGTATAACGCTAGTAAATGTTTTCTGCTTGAATCATTGCTTTTTGGGATAAAATGAAATTATAAACCAGTTTACCTGACTGGACCAACAGACACGTCCGCTCACTGAAGGTATATTGGTCACGTTTGTTAAATCTGCACCAGTAAACTCCGCCGTCGTGCTCGCTCACGTTATTGATGGACACTGAGAAATCTCTGAAGTCCTCGTTCGTCTCCACTCGGCCTCTGTAGGGGGCATCAGTAGTCAAAGTTCCGTCTCTGTAATAGTACAACACCGACTCCTCTATGATTCTGTAGATGATGAAGAAGGATTATGATCATGGGGACGTTAAACGACTCTGACATTATAAAGACTAAATTATAAAATTAAAAGAACAATTTCAGTTTCATGAGTATAAAGAACGAACAACATCTGCTCTCCGATTCTGTAGATGATGAAGAAGGATTATGAGAGTAAAAATGTAAGAGATATTATATATTGTAAATAAATGATAAAAACTATAAAACATGACACTGACATAGAACATCATGTCAGAGAATAAAAATTTTATATTTTTATTTTATTTTATTTTATAAATAAGAAAAACAAAGCATTACATTTACAGTGTGTAATGGTCTCTCCTGGGTGTGTTAGATCATCCCTACTGTTTATGTAGTAAAAACACACAGCTTACTTCTCAGCTTGCTGTCTGTACATGTAAACTCCGTACTGATCTGGGTTTGTGATGCTGCACTTGATGGTGACGTTTCCACCAACACGCACAAACAGTGGTACACACCGGCCATCACCATCTACATACAACACATATACTGTATATTAACATATATACATAATATATATACATAACTAACATGTAAATATACACATCAGTAGAATAAATTATTTATGAATCCCAAAAAGACATTCTTAAAACAGCACATAAAAATAAAACATCGGATTCAAAACACTAGTGGAGGTATGAAGTACTACTAAAGCCATACACATTGCTAAAGATACAAAAAAACAACAACATTACTGATACTGCAAGTCATAAACTACTACAAAATGTTTTGGTTCTAGGATTTTTTTTAAAAAAATCACAAGTATGACATTTATGTTTGGACTACATCTTTGATTTTATAATCTTCTGTTTCTAAGCAACTGTAACTGAGCAATTACAGTTTACAGTTCAAATACTGGAGCACTGGACTTAAATGCTACTGAAGAAAATCAAAAGACAGTCAAAAAGACGACACAAAACGCTCATTTAGACTCATACATACTCCTAAAGTCATACTACATCGCTCCTAATGAGATAAGACACTCCTAAAATCTGACTACAT
>CM074917.1:32914003-32924175 GCA_037576815.1 Pangasius larnaudii
GTGTGTGTGTGTGTGTGTGTGTGTGTGTGTGTGTGTGTGTGTGTGTGTGTATGTGTGTGTGTGTGTGTGTGTATGTGTGTGTGTGTGTGTGTGTGTGTGTTAAGTGACTAACAATGCTGAGCTGAACAGCAACAACAATAAGTTAATAATAAATAATAACAGATTGTAATAAACAATGAAGTATTTAAAATGATTTTATTATTATTAGTGAATTATAATAAATATCATATTAAATTATATGAAATGATAATAAATATTTTTACGCTGATGACTGATGCATGCAGTTTTTTTTCTTTTGAATTTTAGATGTAATATTTTTTTCTCTTTGTGTTTTTCTTCCTTCATTTGTAATGCAAATCTACATTTCTTCTTCTTCTTCTTATTATTATTATCATTAGTATTATTATTATTATTGTAAGTAATCCAGGCATTTATTTGCTTTTTGTGGCCGTTTTTTAACCTTAAAGCTGCTTCACTGTTGACGTTTCACGATGACAGACGACTGCAAACCTTCATGAACACGTGTGTGTGCTCGCGGCACGTGACTGCAGCGTGGCGTTAACGGACCGGACGCAGCTGTGGCTCGACTGGAGATCTGGACACGGGCTCCTCTCCGTCGCCTTTTCAGAGGAAGCTCATCCGACGCCATCCTGAAGTCGGACGCCGGGCTCGGCCGCGTCTGTTAGCGCACAAAGGCCCCTGACGGCGCGGGAGCCGAGGGAAAGTGGATTAGGTTTAATAGGTGTGTAGGAAACGGGACGAGCCGCAGTGGGGCGGCGGGAAAAACGCCAACGCCTCATAATTGAGAGACGGCCGATGGACTCTGCGGGAGCCGTATTAACCAGGGAAATGGGCTGAAGGTAATGCGTTCACCCTGAGTGTGTGTGTGTGTGTGTGTGTGTGTGTCCAGCTTTTAGATGGATGAAGAGGAACAAATGCAGAGAGAGAGAGAGGGAGAGAGAGAGAGAGAGAGAGAGAGGGAGAGAGGGACGGGCGCGTGCCAAGTGTGGAGGAAAGTTCGTTCTTCACCCATCACTCCTGCAGTTATCGGTTTTAAATCGGTCTGTTTTTTTATTTTAATTTTTTTTTTAATCGTATTTATGTTCAGACGTAAAGCTGAAAAGCTGCACTAGAGTTGTATTAAAGCTGAAAAAAAGCTGAAATAATGTGAATAAAAAGATTTGATAAAGCATGATGTCTCTGTGTTTGACTGGCGCTTTTTGATGACATCATCGTATTGCTTCAGAATATCCAACAAAACTGTTGTTTATATAAAAAAAACTCCCTTTTTCATTTTATTACGGCCAGTTTTCAGACTTTCGGCTGATATTCAGCATCATGCTTATGGGACGTGATCGTGGAATCCTCTTTATCTTTCTTTTCTTTCCTATCTGTTGATGAACACAGCCACACACACTGAACTGACACTTTATTTTGTAATATTAAAGTAAACAGTTTGTTGGGTTTTTTTTTTTTGGATAAAGGTTTCATCCTTTTGTTTTTTTTTAAAAAGAACTTTAGATGTCAAGGGTGTCTGTCCGAATGAATCAACAAGCTGGCTGTCATTAGAGCTGCTAAGCTCTTTAAGTTCCTCTGCGTCTCGCTCGACTGATGAAACGGAGGGACGGAGGGAGCTGCACATCTGCTCCATTCACACAGCAGAGAATGCCTGCTGGCTTCAGGAATGCTGCTCTTCCCTTAATGAGGATCTACCCTTAGCGCCCTGCTCCCTTCTGTCCGTCACACTTCCCTTGACTTGATCCGCTTTGGGCTTAAATACCTGCTGTGCTGTCCGTCAGCGCCGCGGCCGTCCCCTAAGCCCTGCGCTGATGGCCTTTCCTTCTGTTTCATCCCGTCCACTTTCTTCTTGAAAGCCCCGAGTAAGCCATCACTACAATGGAGGGTGCCCTAGGGATCTTCAAGAATATAGATGTAGCTGCTTGTGTGTGTGTGTGTGTGTGTGTGTGTGTGCCAACCTTTACGACTCACCGTAATCTTTCTTGCAGTACTTTTTCATGTTGATCTTCAGCTTCCCTTTGGACGCCTTGCAGTAGGAGTCACAGTCTGCGCTCAGGAGAGAGAGAGAGAGAGAGAGAGAGAGAGAGAGAGAGAGAGAGAGAGAGAGAGAGAGGGGAGTTAGAATGCATTCTACCAGAGAAATAAAAGACAGAAAGAAAAGACAGAGTGTGACACTCCTCTAAACGGCTCATCTATCTGCCAGCCCATGCTTCACGCTCGAACCCATCTGCCCTCGTCACGTTGACTCTAATAGATGCTTCATTTTTTTTTTTTTTTTAGAAAAGCTACAGACAAAAGGTCCTGCTCTCTGCATGTCTGGACCCTCCCTTGCTCTGATGGGAGACCTTCAGCATCATTCAAGCCACCCAGTGCTTTCTTTTTTTAGCGCCATGCTAATTTCTCCCCCGTCCCGTCCCCATTCTGTGCTGTCAAAGTGCCACCATGGGACCTTGTCAACTCGACCCTCGCGCCTACTCGACCCCTTCGGCCCTTCCTCCCTCGACCCCGGGGTCCATCTGAACTTTTGGCGTTTATTGGTTCAGCACCCAGGGAGGTGGCAGCGTGCGTGGGGAGGGGTCGCGCGGCACAATGCGAGGTCAGCGGGGGGAAATTAGTGACCTGTGAAGTGTTAAAAAAGCCTTTTGGTGTCCAAAAATAAATAGAAATAGATTGCATGACGGATCCTCTATTTCAGATCCCGCGTGATGGATATCTCCAGAGTTTGGACAAGTGATGCTGATAAAGATAATAAAGAAGAATGTGAGAAAGTTATCACCTCAGAGAGAGAGAGAGAGAGAGAGAGAGAGAGAGAGAGAGAGAGAGAGAGATTTATGTCCATAAATACCTAAAAGAAACAATTTACAAAAGAGAAAGCAATTCAATGGGGCATTTCTGCGTCCAGCCCACACATGGACACATGCTCTCAGTTTTAGTAAACGGGTGGAGCATTGGCGATGGTGTTGGTGGGGGTGTTGGGGGTTTTGGGGGTTGGGACAGGGGAGGTACGTAGGCTGAAGAAAGGTGGGGGTGTAAAGAGTTGGAGTCCTTTCAGCTCGCCTGAATATGAACAAACTTCATTGTTTTGGGCCGACCCTCGCTCTGCGCCTGCTTTTCACTTTCTTTTCGAGACCCTTTTCTCCCGGACTGAAAGGAAGTTGCCTGGACAACAGCGGTGTGAGAAAAAAATGTCGAATAAAAAAGAGACGTAGTTCCAGCGTAGTGGTCATATGTGGGGGCGGGGGGGGTGTCCCAAAAAAAAAAAAAAAGAGCCAACTGCTTGACGGAGACGTGACTGTGGGACGTTAGAAATGTGAGGAAATGACAAACTTAGTGAAAGTGAAGAGTGCACGTATCGTGGCAGCCTCATTTCCATGTCAATGGCCGTTAGCGAGAGAGAGCAGCTTTTGTTTTCCCATAACCCTGTTTAATGGCATCGTGATACTTTCCTTTGATAGCCCTCAATTTCTCACTAGCGAGGCCCGCTGGGATGCAAAGAGCACCCGGAGATTCCCATTGAAGCGCTGCGAGTCCCCCGCCGACTGGACAAATGTAGCGATTGTGCTGCCTCTCGAGTTAGGGGAAGTGGGGTTAGCTCCAGCTCACACAAGGAGGTGTTGCCTTGATGGATGTTTTTCTCGCCTCCTTTTGAACGAAAGGAAAGGCTGAAGAGCTTTTGGGATTGAGTCAAGTCCCGCTGGCAGCGATGCAGAACGAGGAAGAGAAAAAAAGACAGAGAGAGAAAGAGAGAGAGGGGTGTTAAATCATGGACGTAGGGCTTGTTTGACATCGGAGGAATGAGAGAGCGAGAATGAGGCCGTGTGATTCAGCACACACTTTGGACTTACTCTGAGAACAAGGCCAAGATTCCTGAAGCGTTTAGATAATCAATCAAACACCATTATTTCAAATTTCACTACGCTTTCAGAAATATGCGTAGAGAATTCCATTTCCACAGAAGTTCTATAATCCTCATGTCATTACACTCGGCCCAGGCAGCTTCATTTTCCTCTCTCAATAATACTTTCTTCATATCTTGAACACTGGAGGAGAAAGTGCATCTGTCTCCACCTCTCCTGTCTCGCATAATTCTTCTTCTGTGGACAGCCATGGAAGAGCGAAGCTATAGAGAAGCTGTAGAGAAACACACACACACACACACACACACACAGGGCCGAGCCAAAAGAGCCTCAGATCGGACTGTCTGTGTGAGCGAGCATTGTGCTGAGCGTGAGCGCTGATCTGAGGTCTGTAGCAGCGAGGCGTGAACAGGCGCACGGGGGGAAGGCTTTTCTCCGCACACAATGAGACTGATTGAGAAACAAATTGCCGCAAATAAAGCGTGTAATTCGATTATAGCCGCAGCCCCGGACTCCTGCTGGAGTGCACGCTGTAAATGGAGATCTGGAGCTTTTCCAACCTCAGTCTTGTCATCTCTTCTCATTTCTTCACTTCGGGTTTTTTTAACAGCTCGAAGAGCAGAGAGTGAAGAGGCATCTCTTACACCCAAACATCACGTGCAGTTTTACCGTCACGCCTGGATCGGCTCCGGAGTAAATAAAGAGCTGCTTTCGACGGGGACAGGACGTCAGGTATTCACCGGCGTATTCCTACAGCACACACGTTTCTATCCAGGAAAGTTTTTATGACAACAGAAAAAGTTTAATCGATCTGAATAAAAAGCTCAGGTGTATTTTCTTGGTTGTGGCTCGGTTAGCTTGTGCAGGTGAGAGCACAGCAACGTCGGACCAAAACCACCCCCGAGACCACGGGATCGGAGCCGGAGGACAGACGCTGTCACATTCTGAAGAACAAAAAAGTGTAAATAAACAAATACGCAATAAACAACACGTTTTAAACGTGTCATGTCTATAATTATCCAGTCGTACCCCGGGCGCAGCTCCGCGCTCTCTGTGCTGCGGTGGTGTTTATGATTTCTACACACACTTGCCAAAGGTTTGTTTACTTTTTTCCCGTCGTTGTTACAGCGAGGAAACAAATCAAACCAAAACAGCAAGCGAACAGAAAGGATCATGGAGTCGACGTACACGACGAGGAGCAACATTCTACAGTCAACCCTCACAGATAAACTGTTTATAGAGACATGAAGCGTAACTGTGATGCCGTTTCCTTTACAGAAAAATGCCATAAGTGAGAACAAATGAATTTTATATAACAAAAAATAAAGACAAAACAGCAGAAAGGAGAAAAAGGCGGATGAAGAGGAGGAAACAGAAAATAACCTGACGCCTGTATTTGGAGTTATTATTTGAAGTCTTTAGATGTTGTTCTTTGCGGAGAAGAACGATAAGATAATAACTGATATTAATCTGCAGACTCTGTACCGTTTATCAGCCAGTGAGTGAAATGAGAGAAAACACGGACACAGTCTGTGACATACACAACACTCACAGATAGAACCCCGACGTGACGGGCAGTGGGCTTCTGTAAATCACGTGTACACGGCGTTGATGAAAACACTCGCAGTAATGAGATGAAACGAAAATAACAGCGAGACGTCTGATGGAGTCTCCTGCACACGCTGATCTCAGAGCTGCTGATTAATGATGTGTTGAGTTCAGGTTGTGTGCTAATGAGAGATGTACAGTTTACTAGCTACTCTGAGTACACAAGGTGCTGACTATTCTGTTATTCTATGCTCTGTAACTACTGTTAATTAAAACATATTAGCTACAATATTATTAATAAATATATTATTAAAAATCATTAATCTTCAGAGGAAAAAACTCATCTGTTTTTGGTCTCAGTTTACTTTTTGAGGAATTTTAGGATAAACACTTTTGCCAAAGCTGAAACACTAGTGAGAAAGAAATTTTCCTGAAACTGTTGCTTTTCAAGGCCCGTGTGTGTGTGTGTGTGTGTGTGTGTGTGTGTGTGTGTGTGTGTGTGTGTGTGTGTGTGTGTGTGTGCGCACGCATGTATGTGTGTGTGTGTGTGTGTGTGTGTGTGTGTGGGCTGTGAGTCACCGATCTTGCTACACAATATGTGTTTTGTCTATTGGAGATATTCTCCATGCATTCCACCTCACCATGTGTCCCTGTGCTAAAGACAAATTAATACATGCCTCTTTCTCTCCACCTTTCCTTACACACACACACACACACACACACACACCTGCTCCAGCACTGACAACGCTCCTCTCTTCCTCTCTGCAGGAGGCGGGTGGAGAGAGAGAGAGAGAGAGAGAGAGAGAGAGATGCCCTGATAAGAGGAGCACATGTGTTTGTAATCAGCAGTTGGATGAGATCATGTTCTTCACACACACTTCTCCATCCAGAGGTGAGATGGGATAATGTATGCGCTCTCATAGCGGGGAACCTGGGTGGTCCTCACGGCACGGCTTTTTGATGGGAGCCACTCAAATATCTGAGTGTGTGTGTGTGTGTGTGTGTGTGTGTGTGTGAGTGTTTGATTTGAAAAGGCGGGGCTTCTCAGGAACACTAGGCCTCATGGGTTAAACACTTTTAAACCTGCGACTGGGAAATAATGACAGGAAACAGCCGCCACGTGGACACTGACCACGACGTTCCTCTTATAAACGGTTTTTAGCTTCATTTATTTTTAAACCTAATAATCTTTCTTTAAGCGTTCACAAAATCATCAGCTGAATTCAACAAGGGTTTCATGTAATACACCACTTTTTTTTTTTTTTTTTTTACAGAATGCATCGGCTTTAGAGATAATTAACATAAACGGACAAATCGATTAATTAAGTGATTTTATATTCTGAATAAAAAGTTTAATTTGAAATTTTAAAAAATAAAAATGTGATGTAGAATATTCTCCACTGAGATAACGACACGGGCATTCACTTCTTTAGGATTAGAAAGATACTACAGTCTCTCTCTCTCTCTCTCTCTCTCTCTCTCTATCTATCTATCTATCTATCTATCTATCTATCTATCTTTCTGTGTCTCTCTGTGTCTCTCTCTCTCTTTCTCTGTCTCTCTCTCTCTCTCTCTATCTTTCTGTGTCTCTCTGTGTGTCTCTCTCTCTCTTTCTCTGTCTCACTCTCTCTGTCTGCATCTCTACTGCATCTGTCTCTCTCTCTGTTTTTCCCTCTGTTTGGCTGTCTCTCTCTCTCTCTCTCTCTCTCTCTCTCTCTCTCTCTGTTGTATTTATTGATTGTGTTCCAGGCATTTGTTAAGTGAACAGCGAGTGAGACAGAATCGTATCCGAGTGTGGAGAGCGATACGAGCGCTGAAATCTTTCCGCCGATTAACTTAAACACCAGCGCGAGGCAGTTATTCACACAAAACTATCCTCTTGCCTGCAATGAGACGCAAAAGCGTGGCACGTCCCAGAGTCCAGCAAGAGAAAAGAAAAGAAAAGAAGCGTAGCAGAAAGAGAAATAGAGTGCGAGTGGAAAAAACGAGTGGAAATAGAGAAAACCAGGACAAACATTTGAGGGAGGAATGTGTGAGGAGATGTGGAGAAGCGACTGAAAGAAATGTAAGGATGGAAAGAGGGAGGTTTGGGGTTTTCTGAGGAGAAAGAGAGAGAGAAAGAGAGAGAGAGAGAGAGAGAGAGAGAGAGAGAGAGAATGAGGGAGTGTGTCCCAGCAGCTCTGCTGTCAATCTGATCTGTCAGTGAAGCATTAGAAGCTTGCGATGGTCCACCAACAGCTGCAGGGATTTCTCGCACGCCAGGATTTCTCCGTCCGTGAGAATGACAAACGTTTCTTCAACAAAAA
Organism: Pangasius larnaudii; assembly: GCA_037576815.1. NCBI lineage: Eukaryota > Metazoa > Chordata > Actinopteri > Siluriformes > Pangasiidae > Pangasius > Pangasius larnaudii. The sequence goes on from CM074917.1 coordinate 32,921,733, forward strand.
CATTTTTTCCACAAGGATGAAACCCAAACACACTCATTCTCTCCATACTCCACAAACACTGCTTTTCTTTTCCGGAAAAAAAAAAAAAAACCTCCCAACAACCATCTGATCCGTGTGATCAGGATTCAGTGGGCTGCAGAACAGCACGACCGTGTGCCTGTAAATCAGTAAAAACGTTTGGTATGCAAAGTTGTTGTTTTTTTTTTTCTTTGGCTTGTATACTGCGTGTCCTGGAAGCCAAGAGGAACTGATACAGGAAGAAGTTCCTCGAGCAGATTAACGAGGGAGAATCAAATCCCACTTGTGGGATCGCTGAGTGAGAAAATGATGAAATCAGCAAACGAGCAGGGTTTCAGCTCCCCGCTGCGAGACTCTTAGACGAATTAATTGGAGTCGGAGTGGAAGATTAAAGCGGCGAGAGAGCCGGGCCGTGGCTAACTGATTCAAAAGTTATGAAGCGTGTCGAAGCAGAGGCACTGAAACGGCGCAGCTGAGATACATATTCATGCGCTGGGTGATTTATGGTGATTTATGCTGCGCAGTGAACCCTGAGTGTTAATTCTGCCTCTCTCATTAACTGCACTAATGTAAGATATACGCAGCAGAGACGGAAAAAAAGCACTCAGATCCCTCGCATCTGCTGCAGCAGCTTCCTTCAAGCGGGAGATACACCACTAGCAAAGCACAAACCTTCAGTCACAGACTCTTTCAAGTTTCTGCCCTAAAATAGTGCCAGTTCTGTCTGCGTATGTTTTCACAAAACATAGACGTGGACCGATATTCAGTTCTACAACATAGCGGAACATTTAACACACACACACACACACACACACACACGAGACGCTTCTCCTGGATATTTTACACACGGTTATTCCAGCTACGTTCTCTTTGGGCCGTGAGATAAAGTCTGCTCCATTTCCAATGTCTGTATTTTGGACAAATGTAAACCAGATGAGTGTGAACATGGAAGTGTGAAAAACACGGAGGACAGCTCTTCCTGCTCCAGATGTCCAGGGTTCTCCGAGCGGGGTCAGGGGACGCTCAGGCGGCGGGGAAGATTTACTTTAGCTGTCCTTATCAAACTTATTCGTATTTATCCTCGAGTAATTATAGCTACGTAGATGTTGGACTGCCCCCTTGAACCAAACACGTCTAATCCAAACGTCAAAATCTAAAAAACAAACAAGCCTACAAACAGAGCTGAGCGATATGATGATTTATTACATCGATATTGTGATTATTTGTCACAAGGCACTGATCTGAGATATTGTGCTGCAATTTATTTATTTTATTTTTTAAGTTTTTAAATGTTGTAAAATAATTACATGCAACACTACTGCATTGCTGGCAGTCTGTGAGCAAAACTTCATATCGTGATACATATTGTGTATCGCAGAAATGCGTTCAGACATCGTGATGTGATATTCTTGTCTCATTATCCAGCCCTAACTGTAAATAACATTTATTTTAAAAGAAATTTTAATAAAAATGTGTTCTATGGGCAGAAATTCAGGAATAAAAAGTTCCATGTCTCCAAATAATAGTCAGAATATTATTTTATGTAATTTATAGAATATTACATTGTATTTAAATAATGTTTGAACAGTTGGATTATGTTTATAAATGAAATCTGCACTTGTGTGGTCTGTGGAATAACAATTTTATAATAAAAGTTGGCAAGTTGCTGTTAGAAGTGAGTCGTGGCTATGAAGTGAAGTGAAGTGATGTGAAGTGATGTGATGTGATGTGAAGTGAAGTGATGTGAAGTGAAGTGAAGTGAAGTGATGTGATGTGATGTGAAGTGAAGTGATGTGATGTGAAGTGATGTGATGTGAAGTGAAGTGAAGTGAAGTGAAGTGATGTGAAGTGAAGTGAAGTGATGTGAAGTGATGTGAAGTGATGTGAAGTGATGTGATGTGAAGTGATGTGATGTGATGTGATGTGATGTGATGTGAAGTGATGTGAAGTGATGTGAAGTGATGTGATGTGAAGTGATGTGATGTGATGTGATGTGATGTGAAGTGATGTGATGTGATGTGAAGTGATGTGAAGTGATGTGATGTGATGTGATGTGAAGTGATGTGAAGTGATGTGATGTGATGTGATGTGATGTGATGTGATGTGAAGTGATGTGAAGTGATGTGAAGTGATGTGATGTGATGTGATGTGAAGTGATGTGATGTGATATGAAGTGATGTGATGTGAAGTGATGTGATGTGAAGTGATGTGATGTGATGTGATGTGATGTGAAGTGATGTGATGTGAAGTGATGTGATGTGATGTGATGTGATGTGATGTGAAGTGATGTGATGTGATGTGATGTGAAGTGATGTGAAGTGATGTGATGTGATGTGAAGTGATGTGATGTGATGTGATGTGATGTGATGTGATGTGAAGTGATGTGATGTGATGTGAAGTGATGTGAAGTGATGTGATGTGATGT
>CM074917.1:32981063-32988563 GCA_037576815.1 Pangasius larnaudii
TTGGTCATCAGAAACTTTCTGTGACCCCAAACCTCGAGCACGCGACATTTTTATTTCTTTTTTTTTTAAATAATTTTGGGCGACGATACCATTTCAATATTTTATCACGTCATTAACGTAAGTGAACTCAATACAAGGGATAGTAGTATCAGATATCTATATGCGTACTTGCAAAAATGCTCCAAAAAAACGCCAAAAACGTCTGATTCCAGGTGACGCTGTGAGACGTGAGTCAGACGACATGACAGCCATGTGGATGCGTTGCAAGCGAGCGTGCTGAGAAACCTTCGAGCACTTCAGCTCTGCGAGCACTGAGCACTGAGACACATGTGCTTCTTCTCAGCTTCACAAAAACACTGGCTTGCCATGTGGACCGTCCTTTTCAGTGCACACAAAGAAACCTCTGTGTTTTTGCACTGCACTAAAACTCACACAAGTTTCTGCTCGTTATTTATCCTCCTGTTTGTTTTCTAGACTTCGGTTGTTCCACTGAATCAGATTCACACGATGTTTTTGTACATTGTTATTGCTGAACCCCTACGCTAGTGTCAGGATAGCAAAACATCTATAAAACGTGTAAACGTGGCTTGTTTGAATGTGATTCAGAATCATTTCAAAATAGTTGCAAGCAAAATACACCTTCATTCACGACAGTCGTAATGTTAATTTGTGAAATAAATGAACAATCAGAAGAGGAGATTGCGAGTGTCTCTCTTTTGTAATTCGTGCAGTCATGGGAGCCCTAGATTTAGCATAAATAAATAAAATAAGTCTTATAACTGACAATCTGAAGAAATCGATTTGATTATACTGAAGTTTGTGTGTTTATTAAGCTGATTGTAATTGTTGTAAGCATGAATCAGGAGAGATTTTAGTGTGAGTGAGATTTAAATACTGTCTAAAATCCAAAACTCAGTAACGAGGAACGGGCCAGAACCGAGATCCAAGATCCAAACAATAATCCAAACAAGTACAGCGTAGCAAAGCAAGGGCCAGAACTTACAGTCCACAAACCCCGGGGCTGAATATCGTGACCACGTGCTTCATACAGGTCGTGAGTGTGTAGGAAATGATAAGTGGAGAAGAGTCTGTAGACTCGGGGAGGCGCCCTCTGGTGGTGTGGGGGTGATCCGTCAGACAGATGCAGCAGCTGTGACACACTGAATGAAGGAACCTTGAGAGTACATTTTCACATAATTCTATCAGAAATGAATATATTTCTCACCTCAGAGATAAACCTTTCACTAGAAGTTAAATATTCAGTAAATGAACATTTCTTTATGGAGGCGTTCCTCAGAGTTCCGTTTTAAGACTGATTTTATTTTTCTATATAAACACTCAGTAAATCTCCACATTTCAGCCTGTCAGGGTTCAGTGCTGGAGGAAGCGCCGGCTAATAGGAGGGAAGAGAATGAGCGCCTGGCAGGACTGAACACGCAGATGCCCTCCCTCTCTCTCTCTCTCTCTCTCTCTCTCTCTCCCTCTCTCTCTCTCTCTCTCCCTCTCCCTCTCTCTCTCTCTCTCTCCCTCTCTCTCTCCCCCTCTCGCTCTTGCTCTCTCTCTCTCTCTCTCACTCTTCAACTCTTTCTGTCTTAGTTTCTCTCTCTATCTCTCTCTCTCTGTGTCCATCTCTCTCACTGTCAGTCTCATTCTCAGTCTCTCTGTATGCATTTCTTCTTCCAGCACTTTCTCTCTTTCTCTCTTTCTCTCTTTCTCGTTTTCACATGTTCACTATCTCTTCTTGTCCTGATAAATACGGACAAACGTCGGGTTACGGTTAATGTTAAAGAGTCAAAGTAATGGATACTTTCTTTTTTTTTTTCTTTTTTTTTTTTTTTATCAGGCATGAATATATAATACCTAATCGATATATTCTGTATTTTGGGAGAAAAGGAATGAAATGAAAATGAAAGCCTTTATTGTCAGTGTATATCTCTGGATACAACGACATTAGCAGCACTGCTTCTGACTGGTGTTATAAAAAACAAACATAAAACATCAGACAATAAATAGACTATAAAGTGAGTGTACTGTGTAGTGTAGAAGTGTGTAAGTGTGTATGTATAGTACACGGTATAAAGTATTTACAGCAAGTGACTGAGTCGTAATATGGCACAGTGAACATTCACAACATTCGGGAATTCATTAGAAGAATTAATAACAAGATCAGTAAGAAGAAGAAGAAGAACAATAAGCCTGTGATTTATATCATGTATGTTGTTAGCGCAGGACGGATACGACCGTGCCAATAAAGCAACTTTCACGTGAACTGAATTGAAAGGAACTCTTACATACTGTATTTTGGGTTTTACGCTACACTCAGAACCAGATTCACACCAAACCGCCAGTCAGACCAAACCGCCTTCTCGTCAGAAAAGGACAGCTTTGTCTCGCACGCCACATCACAGCACGGTTCCTGGTCTTTTGTGCGCTTTACTCGCTTCACTTCGCTGATATCACGTCCCTACAAACAGATCAAACCCTTGTGTTTTGTAAGCTTTGTTCTGTAAGCAACAATGCATTAAGGATCTTATTTTCTTTATCTATTCACACGTTCACACGTTCACACGTTCACACGTTCACACCGCGCATCATCGATCCGCAATATATTCCATCTCATAATTCCATACAGCAGAAGCTTTGCTACTTCTGATAAACGAAGATATTGACCTTTTACTAACATGCTTTCACTTACACACACACACACACACACACACACACACACACACACACAAGGAACACAGTGTGTGAGATGACATCAAGCAATAGAATAATTCAAATAGGAGAAATAATAACATTTCACATACACTTCTAATAAAATAAATAGAAAATATTTCAATAATAATAATAATAATAATAATAATAATAATAATAATAATAATAATAATATCCTCTATAAGCTTTACAGGTAAAGAACTAAAAGATACGTCCGTGTGGCTTCTCGGAACGGCTGCCGTCGCGTTTATGGCTGTAATGAACAGGATTTCATGCTGCATATCTTCTTTATAAAGCGAAATAATTCCCACACTTCAAACAAAAACACTGAACAGAAAGATCAAGAAATAAAAGCCATTTTTAAACAGCTTCTTGTCCTTGAATTATTTCATGATATTTACAGTATATACCTCTTTGTTTTTAAATCAGGGGTGTGGTTCTGCCTTTAGGAGCACGCTAACGTGGAAATCTTGCGTACTGACGCTCTAACGAAGCCTCGCGCACAGAGCAGCGGCCCTTAATGTCCAGTTACGAGCCTTAAAGCGTGTCAGCTACAGTCACTGCTCAGGGGTCAGATTCAGACACTGATGTAGATCCCGTTTTCCTCTGGACCAAACCTGCCGTGTCGCACTATAACAAACCGCACAGGTACCACAATGATCAGTGCGCACCTTTAATAAGCTGTAACACTACACTACATCCTCTAGAGATGAGAACAAGAGCAAGACTTTTTTGTTTTTTTGGTAGATTCCTTAATTAATTCATCCTAATCATGTGCCGTATTGTTTATAATCATTGAGATCCCTTCAAAAAATCGAATTATGGATCTGTCTTATTGCAATTCGATTATTAACCCATTTAAAGAATTTAAAGGAATGCAGCCTCAGTGGAAGGGATTTTATTTATTTATTTATTTATTTATTTATTTATTTATTTATTTATTTTCTGGCATTAATGTGGGGTTTAATGTCCAGGTCCATGTTTACTGTGTGAGGTGTGTGAGGTGTGTGAGGTGTAATGCAGCATGTAATGTGGAACAGAGGCTCGGTGATGTTTCTTTACTGAGACTGAAATGCGCATCAGCTCTCCTTCATCCTCTGACTCTTTCTCTAAACCCGGGGTCTGCATCAGTGGCACGTGTTTTACCCGCTCAGTGAGGAAGGTAACACACCTGTGTGACGTTAATGATGCTCCTAAAGTTCGATATTAAACCGAGTTTATAGACTGAATGTTACTGACGACTCACCGACACACTCGTTGGCCTCTCTCGCGGTCGCGCGCTGCCACGGGCGGTCGTAGTGGAACGGTTTGCACCTGTCGCACTCGGGACCCGCGGTGTTGTGCTTGCACTCGCACACGAGCTCTCCGGTGCGGTCGCGCACGCAGCGCGAGGCGTGTCCGTTACACTTGCACCGGCCGCCCACCTGCAGGTCCGACACGGCGTAGAAGTGCGAGTCATCCTCGTCCTCTGCTTCGGCCTTGCGCTCCTCAGCGTGCAAGCGGCTGAACGTGATGCGGATGTCCGTGGCCGTGACCCAGTCCTGGAGCACGGGCGAGTTGTCGAAGTCGTGAGCAGACGGCCGGCCGTCCAGCGTGCTGAAGGCCACGAGGCCGCCCGAGACCGGCTGCTGCTGGTGCGGCTGCTGCTGCTGGTGCGCGTCCGTGCACACGGCCTCCTGCTCGTTCTGCTTGGTGATGGCGGCCCGGTTCGGCTTGTTGTACACTTTCCGGCACTGGCTCGAGTAGTATTGGAACGGAACCCACGTCTTGCCGTAGTCCATCGACTTGAAGATGGCCATTGAGTCCGGACGCAGCGAGCAGAACTGCGCGCTCACGTATGTCACCTCGAACTTCTTACCGAGAGACAGCGTCAGCGTCACGTTCTGCGGGTACCGTATGCCGTTCTCCGACTGCCAGCACGTCAGGTTGTGCGGGTTGTGCAGGTCGGTGAGGTGCGAAGCTGGATAGCGCCTTCTGGGGTCCGACGCGTCACACACGCGGCACTCGCGGCTCCTCTCCCCGCCGCCTCTCTCCGTCCCCACGCAGTAGCGACTCGGTGTCTTCTGGCCACACGTGCTGGACGCGCGCACTTCCCGGCCGAACGCAGCGTTCACGAAGTCCGGGATGCAGCGGCGCGCCTGCCCGTTCTCGTCGTAGCACGGGTCCGGCGGCGACGAGCTCGCGAGCGCTTCCACCGAGGGCCGACAGAGCGCCGCGAGCAGCAAACCGAGCAGCACGGCGCCACAGTCCAGAACCATCATCCCGGCTAACGCGTGTAGTGCAAACTAACCCGCTCACCAGCTGATACACAATACTCAGCCCTTACCCGGTCTCTCACAGTGTGTGCGCGCGCGAGTGTGTGTGTGTGTGTGTGTGTGAGACACCACCCTACAGAAGGACAAGAACACTGTGGGGTTTTGGGAAACTACAATCCGGAGACTTAATAATTATTTTATTTAACATGAACATTTTATTTAACAGGAAGTGGCTTTAACTCGGGTTAGCGATCTCGGTACAGTAATTCTACCTCTGACAGGTGAGGGTGGGAAATCTCTCCCTCTCTCAGCACCTCAGACTCTTCACCTCTTCTCTCCTGTATTTACTGATGAACAAAACGATTCTTTCCACTGATTCGATTCTTTTCAATTCAGCAGATTCGGATCTTTCGCTCTGAGCAGTTTTATAGCTTTTACACAATCCTCAATACAGCTTCTAGTGACTCATGTGCTCTTACAAAAAGTTTGTGAAATAACATTTAACCCATATATGGTCTTATTTGTAATAAAGCACTACCTTGTGTGTGTGTGTGTGTGTGTGTGTGTGTGTGTGTGTGTGTGTGTGGAGTCAACACTGTAGAACTAGACACTGTAGAACACTGTCCACAAGCTTAAAACTATTTAAGGATTGTTTCGATTCGTTTAATAATTCGTTTAATTTCGTTAAATTACTTAAACATTGTTTAATGACTAATTGTGAAGGTCTATATGCACACACACACACACACACACACACACACACACACACACACACACACACACAGAGGGGGCCATGTATCTTAGCCAGTCCACCTACTGGCATGTTTTTGGGAAGGAGGTGGGAGGAAACCACAGAACCCAGAGGAACCCCAGAGAACAAGCACATGCAACAGTAACCTGAGTGCTGGAAACCTGAAACCTTGTAACCAGGAACCTTGGAACCAGGAACCCTGGAACCAGGAACCCTGAAACTGGGAACTCTAGAACCAGGAACCCTGGAGCAGAAGCTACAATGCTACCACTACACAGGAGCTGTACTCTACATGCTAATTAATGGTACTCTACATGCACCTTACTAAACATGGACCCCTGATGGTACCACCGCAGGGACAGGAAAAGGCTCAGGACTCCAACTGCTATGAACACTTTTGCACTCAAATCTCCATCAGTGAACAGTTTGATAACTTCAACCAAATAGACTTCATGTTAAAGCTATAATGAATTTCCTGGTTACACAACTTCACTTTTTGACCATGTAGTGAAGGGATTTATTTATAATCGCACTATCTGTTGCACCCAGAGTCTGGTTCCTCTCAAGGTTCCTTCCTCATATCATCTCAGGGAGTTTTTCCTCACCACCGTCACCTCTCACTCGCTCATTAGGGATAAATTCATACATTTAAAATTTATATCCTGAGTTTATATATTTCTGTAAAGCTGCTTTGTGACCATTGTTAACTGAATTGAAGGTACAGTTTGGTACCTTCAGAACAAGAACTTTCTTCTGACACCGAACAAAACAGACTTATATCTGTGTTCTGTTGTAAAATCTACTTTAGTGATGGAAGTGTGTGATAAAAGTAGTATTTATTTTTTATTTTTTATTTTTTTTAAGTCTTACAGTTGCTAGCGAGGTAAGAGTTTAGTTTCAGGAGATCCTGCACTACTACAATTCTCCAGCGACATCTGGAGCGCGCGACAGAGCTGTGTTCAAACAAACAACGACATCCACCGGTAACTTCCAGAAACAACCGGCATTCCCGAGTCAACACACCGGCGTCCGCGCGCGCGCGCTCGATCCGTTCTGAGGTAAACATTCAAAAAATAAATAAAGTATAGGCTAAGCTATCAAGACAGCTAACATTACCTCACATTCCTTCTCAACTTTTATAAGAAATAAATGCAAAGATGTCGATAAAACGGCGTTAACACTTGTGCTACGTCACCAATTAATCAATTAATAAATTAGTCACTTAATCAGTTAATTAATAATGTTAACCTTTATTACAAATATCAAAAAAGATGTAATGATAGCGATTTTTTTTAAATATATATATTTACCTGAAATAGCTATTTCCACGGGACGGAGCTAGACTACACATTTCTACTGTGTCTTTAATTATTTTTTTTTTCTTCTTGTTTTTACCTCAGGCTTTGGCGAAGTGTTAGCAAGATTAGCTAACCTTCTCTACGCGGCTATAAACCGCTCAACAGTCGTCCTATAAGAAGTTTATTATCTAGATTATTATCTAACTGTATTTGTTTTTATGTTATTGTAACGTTCTTCTTTTAATCATGTAAGAAAAAAAAGAACAAACGCAAATTTTTATGTTGAATTCGTGCTGCTAAATGTAGAGAGGGCGCGCGCTGTTCCGTTGCGCTTCCGTTACATTTTAAATTTTTAAATTTTAAATGAGAAGTTCTGTGGCACGCGGACAGCGAGCTCAGTGACGTAATGATTAAACGGCTCAGTTCACGTGCAGATTTATAAGGACTATAGCATAATAATAATAATAATAATAATAATAAT
>CM074917.1:32995883-33007629 GCA_037576815.1 Pangasius larnaudii
TGTGTGTGTTACACCTCACACTCTTACTGTGTGTGTGTTACACCTCACACTCATACTGTGTGTGTGTTACACCTCACACTCTTACTGTGTGTGTTACACCTCACACTCTTACTGTGTGTGTGTTACACCTCACACTCATACTGTGTGTGTGTTACACCTCACACTCTCACTGTGACCTTCTACAGCCTCACACTCACACTGTGTGTGTTACACCTCACTCTCTCACTGTGTGTGTGTTACATCTCACACTCTCATTGTGTGTGTGATACACCTCACACTCTCATTGTGTGTGTGTTACACCTCACACTCTCACCATGTTTGTTTTACACCTCACACTGGCATTGTGTGTGTGTTACATCTCACACTCTCACTGTGTGTCTTTTACATCTCACTGTGTGAGTGTTACACCTCACACTCTTACTGTGTGAGTGTGTGTGTGTGTGTTACACCTCACTCTCTCACTTGCACTACATTTAAAAACTAAATTAGGATTAAAATTTTAAAATAACTAAAATTAGGGAGAAAGGGAGGCGTAAGCGTTGTGATGTCACAGTGAGGGGATTTAGCAGGGACTTTATTTGCTAGACAAGTTGTCAAAACAATTCATGGTGTATTTGACACAAACACACACACACACACACGCACGCACACACATGCCCTGACAAGCAGAGAGGTTAAAAAAAAAAAAAAGAAAAACACTGACTCTGTTTTTGGATAAAGAGAGGTGGGAGAAGCACAGAAATATGTTAAACCTACAAAAATATGAATTCATTAATATTAATCAGTACAGAAGCTCGAGTCTCGTTATGACTCGTTATGACTCGTTATGACTCGTTACAGCCTGCAGCCTCGAGTCAATTCTGCTTCCAAATATCTGTCAGATTGTGTGAGATGTCTCTTCACCTCACTCCTGAGAAACATCAATTACCTTCAACAGTTTCGCTATTTCTAATGACATGAATTAAAAAATCTGATTATTACGTGACTCATAAAGATTTGACATTATCAGATTACTCAAGTGCATGTAAACGCCTCAGTAGTGTGCACTACAGAGTGTTCCTAGTTTGTGACCTAGTGAGCCAATATCAGAAGGTATATTTGATAGACTTCAAAGCACTATTGTAAGTCGCTGTGGATAACGGCGTCTGCCAAATGCCGTAAATGTAAATGTACAGAGGGACAACGTTTTTAACCCTTTACCCCGTTTGCTCCGAGTGTATTTTCAGTTTTGTGTCGCTTCCGTTCAACGAAAGAGATTTTTTTTTTTTTTTTTGGTTTGTGATCGTGACGGAATTGAAGGGGAGCGGTGTGATGAGTGGTTTTAAGTGTGTGTTTGAGTTGATAATCAGGTTTACACAACTGTACATCAATGGCTAGTTGTACAGCGTGTGCGTGTTTGTGTGTGACGTACAAAACAAGTGCAAATTTTAGACGAATCTGAGTAGCTAGACGAGTGTTCTATCTTAGCTTTAGATCATATTGCCAAAAAAAAAAAAAAACCCCAACAGTTTGTCAGTGGTGTGTATTTGCGGTGCACATGTCACACCTCAACTGCAGCAGTTCTCCGAATTTCACTGACAGGAAGCGAGAAGAAGGTGTGATCAGTTTCCTGGCTCCAACACGGTATTGCACTGTGCGGTATATCAGGGTGTATCCTAGCAGTGATATATCAGCACGGCCCTGGGAAGAGCAGAGAGGCTAAAGGGATGTATGGCTGAAGTTGTCTCTCTCTCACACACACACACACACACACACACACACACAGTGCAACACTTCTGCTTTTTCCCCCATGACTCATTCTGACATTTACTGACTCTGAACCATGAGGGAAGTTTTTCCTTTTTTTTATTATTCCCTTATGTGTGTGTGTGTGTGTGTGTGTGTGTGTATTAGTATGTACTGTAGTTTGTGTGTATGTATAGAATACTACAGTACATACTAATACACACACACACACACACACACACTTGCACTGCATTTAGGTAACTGTGATGTTTACCCTCGCACATCTTCCTGTTTGTGTGGTTGTTCGTATCAGCGGGATCATTTTCATCTTCTGTGCTACCGCTAACTACACACACACAATCACTCACACACACACACACAATCACTCTCACTCACACACACTCACACACAGAGTCATGAATAACCCCTTTACACTTGGCACAGTTGACGGCTGATGCAGTAGAAGCTCTGAATTCAAGCTCGACAGCGTGTGTGTGTGTGTGTGTGTGTGTGTGTGTGTGTTATAAAATCCAGCTGTCTTCACACCATCCCTTAAAGGTGATCCTCAGTGCTTCAGGTTCGATCCTCAGCTCGTGCCCGTTTTCAGATCGTCTAACACACACTAACACACTTAACGCACCCAGTAACTTCAGTTCAAACACTTTTGGACAGATTTTGGATAGAACAATGCACAGAGTGAAGCCAACAGAAGCCTGCGTGCCAAACTCTCACCCTGGATTTACATTAAAATGTCCCTCAGCAAGGCATGAGGTGTGTGTGTGTGTGTGTGTGTGTGTGTGTGTGTGTGTGTGTGTGTGTGTCTGAGAGTGTGTGAGTGACCTGAACTGTTTAATGTGCATGACCTTGCTGATTATGCTGAATATCCGACTTCATAACGCAGCAAATCACCTCCAGAGGAGTTCCCACTGCAATCAATAGAGGCCAACAGGAAAGAACCCCGGTTCCTCATTTCCTGTCCAGAGAGGAAGTTGGCGCTCATATTCACCTGCGTTTGTAAATATTGCGCGTCCTTACTGTACCTGCAGCCCATTCATGTGGAGAAAAGAGGAAGCGCTTTTTCATAATCTATTGTTTCGGTGCAGTTATTTCCGAACAGCTTCAGCAGGACGCACGCTTATTGTGTGTTGTTGGGGGTCAATGAGGCAAAAAAGAGGGAACGAGGGGTGAAATAAGGAAAATAAGGGTGAGAATCAGATATACAGGTTTAAATTTATATATCTACATATAATCTGAATGTGTGTGTGTGTGTGTGTGTGTGTGTGTGTGTGTGTGTGTGAGGGGGGGGTTAATGGAAAGTGCTATTACAACAAAATTACTCTGATTACCGAGAAATGATATGTGTATTAAACATGTATAGATATGTGATAGATGAAACTTCAGAGCGTAGGAAAACACAGCTCGTGTGTGTGTGTGTGTGTGTGTGTGCGTGTGTGTGTGTGTGTGTGTGTGTGTGTGTGCGCATGTGTGTGTGTGTGCACTGAGGATGAACAGCATGTCATCTCCAAACCTGAGACTATAACGGTAACACCAATGAGTTTCATGTTTTACTCAAAGCATAAGTAAAACCTGCATTTGATGTCATTACACACAACACACTGATTACATATAACCCACTAAAACACACACACACACACACACACACACACACACACACGAACAGAGAGAGAGATATGAGAGTGTATTAGGAGCTGGTGCGCGTGTTCTTCACTCTGCAGTGTGTTTTTTTAGGTTAAAGCAGCAGAGAAGCCATAGATATATGACTTTATCAGATGTGACTTCCATACACATGATACAGCATGGAGTTTATAAAGATAAAGAACACAAGATTATTCAAATAAATGAAATAAATAAATAAACCCTCACACGTTTACGGCTTTAAACTTTACACTTCCTGTGGTGAGAGTTTAACAGCAGTATCTGTCACATTCATGAGGGCTATTTTCTCAAGTGGTTCTGCACTTTAAACTGTTGGCTCTTCTATAATTCACTGTTTGTTTGTTTGCTTGTTTTTTAACATGCGGCAGCTTTAGCAGCTCTTCACACACACACACACACACACACACACACACACACACAGCTGATGTAGGACGTCTGAACAGAACGTCTTCTTCTACGCTGAACTTCACGTCCTCCACACGTATCATCACTAGCCGTGAGGACACACGGGTCTAGATCTCGGAGTTATTGTAATGTTTTGGGTTTTTTTTAATCTTCCACGTAGTTTCAGATGTTAAATTGAAAATGGAAACAGTGACGTGATGATATAGAGCACCATGTGGAAAAACTTTCCAAGGCTATAAACAGTGATTATAAGCTCATCATAGACTCCATCGCCGTGATCTTTAGCTCTCACCAGACATTACTTGACTTCTTTTTTGAGAGATACGCAACGCACACCGGACATACACGTAGCTGTGATATACTTTAGATAGATTTATCTAAGAGAAATAGAGAGAGATATCACTGTAAGGAAAATATTTAACTCAGTAATTTATCGTCAAGTGTATCGCGACAGAGCGATTAGTGTAGAGGACGTCCATTATGGCGTAAAGGATTTGGGTAACACTTTACAATCACAGTACATGAGTAATCATGCACTAGTACCTGAATTAATCACTTAAATATGATCTAACGATGAGTTAAAGCGTGTACTAATCACGAACCGTAACTACGACGTGAGTGTTATGAATTCACGCGTGAATAACGACCACCTTAAGTACAGGATTGTTAGTTCATGTATTAAATAACACGTAAAACTAAACTAAATCAAACTTGCTCTGGAGGAAAGAATATGAATTAAACGTGCATCATTTCGAAATCTGCCCTACGCAGCTGCGTACGCAAACATCACAGGATGACGCTGGATTACTTTCATCATTTACACTGATCCTCCTTTTCCGACTAACAGTAAACACCAGTCATTTCATCTCAACCCGTTCTGCGTCGTTCTCCATCATCCTTCTCAGGCTGTAACGCCGGGAAGTAAAGCTCATTGCAACCTACACAGGTTCCACCTGCATGAACCGAGTTACATCAACACAGTTTGTTTTCGTACATGATTTGATCATGTAATTTCAAAACCTTGAACAAAATCTAACTGAGGATGGAGACCAGGTCGCTGACGTTCCGCACCAGCTGCGGCTTTTCCCGCACACGTGTTAATCACGTTAATTTAATGCTATAGCTATAGTTCCCGTGAGTGACAACATCCTCGCCAGATTTCATAATGTAATGTGAACTGATCACGCTCACGCTACATAATTCAATCTAGTAATTAGAAACTTGTTCAAATTGCGTGAGCAATGAGATCATGTTTTGATGAGGAACTTAATATTTTTATGTAAATTATACATAATATATTCTCTTAAATCTGACTGATCACATATTCCTTATTTGTTCAGGGTCCTACAGTGAGATCTGAAGAGAAATGGATGCAGAATGAATGAAATTAATGGAGCATGTTTGATTTAGTTTAGCCCTACGTGCTAATTAATACATGAACCAACAAACATGTTGGTCGTTAAGGTGGTCGTTATTCACGCGTGAACTCACAAGACTCACGTCGTAGTTAAGGTTCGTGATTAGTACACGCCTTAACTCATCATTAGATCATATTTAAGTAAGCGTTTTAAACTGTTGGCTCTTCTATAATCCAATGTTTGTTTGTTTGTTTTTTAACGTTCTGCAGCTTTAGCGGCTCTTCACACACACACACACACACACACACACACACACACAGCTGATGTAAGACGTCGAACAGAACGTCGTCTTCTACGCTGAACTTATATATATATATATATATATATATCTTTAGTGACCATCACTAGCTGTGAGGACACACGGGTCTAGATCTCAGAGTTATTGTAATGTTTTGTTTTTTTTTTTAATCTTCCACGTAGTTTCAGATGTTAAATTGAACATGGAAACAGTGACGTGATGATATAGAGCACCATGTGGGGTCACGTTTTGATGAGAAACTTAATATTTTTATGTAAATGATACGATTCAGGTATTAGTGCATGATTATTCATGTGCTGATTTTGTAAAGTGTTGCTCCTGAGTAACTCGTCAATGGGAGGAAGTGATGAGTGTGTCATCATGGTGTGCCCTTAAGTTCATATTAAGCAACGCTAAATGACCACTGATTACTAAATTTAGCCAACTAGTTACCTATGTAGGTTTAAAAAAAAAAGAAATAACCACAAATAGGAAATAACTAAATGTCGAAAAAGCCCAATCAATTTACCATGGCAACAAGATTAGCTGTCTCTGTGAGTGTGTACGTACTGTATATGTATATAAAGGTTAGTGATGTATGTAATCAGTCAGACGGTGTGTGTGGTGAGCAGCGTGATTGTGGGAGTGTAAAGCAGGAACAATAGAGCGACACCTGCTTCCTTGGGAACTTCCTGTTTGGGGCTGGTGGAAATGGGATCTGGACAGAGAAGGAAAAGACGAGGAGATTCTCATGGACGGGGGGTTTATTCAACTGAACCAAAGACCTGGTGTGTGTGTGTGTGTGTGTGTGTGTGATGGTACAGTCGAATGTGGTTGTGACACCTCTTAGTCTGATCTCAAGCATCATCGTTATCTGTATGAATATAACGGAGCGTTAACGCCAGACACTGCAGCGTGCCGCTGATTCGTTCGATACTGAAACCTCGACTATCAGCTGATATCGAAACCACCTGAAATTTATTTCTTTAAAACCTACTAAGACTTAAATCGATATATGTTTCATTTTCTTGCTTGGATAACTTCAGGACTGCAATTGCTAAGAACAGTTTGTGCTCAAGTCTCCAGCACTGAACAGTTAATAACTTCAGTTCGACACCACAGACTTTACGTTAAAACTATGAATGAATTCAGAAACGACTCTGATGCTCGTGAGTTCCTGGTTACACCATTACACCTTATGACTCTGTAGTACACAGTTATAGAGGGAATGATGTATAATCGCACTATCCGGACTCCGGGTTTCCTTCTGAGTCTGGTTCCTCTCAAGGTTTCACCCTCATGATGTCTCAGGGAGTTTTTCCTCACCACCGTCGCCTCTGACTCGCTCATTAGGGATAAATTCATGAATGTAAAACTTCCATTGTTAAAAGCGAGCAGGTCAGAAATCTGTAGCTAAAAGCCCGACTCGCTCAGCGCCGCAGCTTTCTCAATTCACTTCAACTCGGCAAATATTATACATATAATAAAACATTAATCAGAAATACAATCGAGTCTCTTTTAAGTTTAAAAAAAAAACTTTTCCAAGTTCAATTCCAAACTGTTCCATTTGTTACTGGATCTGATTGAATTCTTTATTTCTTTTCGATATCCGATCTGTTATCGGCTCAGATACGACATCGCAGCCTCACAAAATGGCCGCCCTGGACTCCATTTCCCAGCAGCCCCCACCACAGCCTCGTTACTCCTTATTAAGCGCAACTGTTTTCAGCTTCATCTCGATTAGTTCAGTTATATAAGTCCTGAAGTGTGTGTGGTGTTGGTCTTGTGTTCAGTGTCACGGTTCACGCTGCTCTTGTTTCACTCCACATGAGTCTCATTCTGACTTTTTTGTTTGTTTGTTTGTTTGTTTAGTTAAAAGCCTGTATTTGCATCTTTCTCCACTACCTTCTGACATAAATATTACAATCGGTACCTCTATAGCGATGTATCACAGGATTCACACACTCTGTATATTAGCTGCACTCTTTTATTTTCAAATTTTATTTTTAAATTTAGTATTTGGAAAAGCAAGAATGCTCAAAAAAACCTATAATACACATTCAGTACAGACAATATTATATAAAATATATAAAAATAATACATCACGCCAAATAATATATACCATAATTAATTTTAACATGTAAGTAAAATTTAACGTAAAATTTAATTCTAGTTTGTTTTTGTAGCTTAGATTCACTATTTATTTTTTGTTATTTAAATGTAACTTATAAAAACAAAACAAATTCTATGTTTAACCACAATTTAATTTGAATTTATTTCACACTTTTTCTAATCACACTCCATTACAGCCAGCATTTTATAACTTTTATCACTTATTTTTCGTTGTGTGCTGATAATCCATACAGATTTAGATTTGTATTTTAGTCACCGGTTGGATTAAAATGGGATTATTGTGGAATATATTTTCGTATGCTGTGTGTAAACAGAGTTGTTGCTGGTCATGTGTGCTGCCCAGATGAATCCTCTAATTTCATAAGAGGAAGTGAGCACATCCTTTAACACGTCAACAAGGGCACTTCCACTTTTCTTGTGTGTGTTTGCAAAAAAAAAAAAAAAAGGACATGACTCCGACCAGCTCACAATAAAACAGTGGAATAAAACTCAGATTTGTGGGGAGAGAGAGAGTGTGTGTGTGTGTGTGTGTGTGTGTGTGTGTGAGTGTGTGTGTGTGATTTGGAACAAGTCCATGTCTTTTGTGATGGTGTTTACACGGACTGCATAGTGAACAGACGCAGTAAAAACCTCATGACGTGATATCAGTGAGATATTGACACGACTCGGAGCTGTTCATAAAGCAGCAGTGTTTCTGTGTTTGTGAAGCAAACACCTCTGACAGAAAGAAATCCAGCTCTCATATCGCAGGCATTTCATCAACCTCACTAACCCGTGACGCTCAGACTGTACACAAGACGACAGTAAATGCAAATAAACCAGCGTCTGAGTCTCGATAAATGCACAGTGACCTTCTCTTTGGGCTCTAATGGAAAACACTAATGTGGTTTCAGTTCAGTGATGAATTATTTCCTTCCAGGAGGTTTACAATACAGCTGCAGGCGTGAGGGACCGCTCTATTGTTCAACTGTGTGAGAAATCCCCACACACACACACACACACACACACACACACACATCTACATCAACACTTCATTATTAGTAATATTAATATTATTATTTTAATTGCTGTAATGCTCTGAAGGATTATGCAGGATGACTAAAACGGCCTCTAATTCCAAAACATCTCAATTATAAGCTATAAATTATAATTGTAATATTTACTGTACTATTTTTATAACTATTTTACCACCTTATTATCTCCGATGTGTTCCCTGATGTCACCTACACGTCTTACACGTCAAACATCAAACTCGCATGTGCCAGATTTAAATAAATTAAAAGATAATTAATCTAACCGTTGAAGGTACATCACAGGCAGTTCAACCAGGCGTGAACATAAACAGCTAACTTCATAACTCACTGCTCTTTACGATATTATTGTCATTGCAGGAGCTAGCAGGATGAGTACTGTAGCTAGATACCACTCAAGATTTCTAGTGGTTCCTAATGGTAGTGTAATGGATTGTGGTGTTCTGGTGGTAATCGTCCCCCGTGAAGAACGGCTCGCTTGCATTCTGATGGAATTTCTAATGGATATCTCAGTCTGATGGAAACCATTAAGTCAGTTTCCATGCCAGGGTTCTATGTGACTGAGACTTTAGAGATCGATCCTAATAGATTGTCATATTATTTGTTTGTTTCATGAGGGTAGCTGCTGTCAGTGTAAAAGTATGAAACATGACTGTGGAAGATAAACATCACCAACAGAACCGTTCACCACTGGAACATCGAAGAGGTTCTGAAACTCTGAAAGCAGAAGTTCATGTGGGCAGCCAAACTGAAATCAGTGCCATTCACTTCTGTTTCAGGTTTGGCCGGAGAAATCAGTGCTGACAAAAAGCCTCCTAAAGTTCAACCGTAGGCGTTTGTGAGCTCATGTATGTGGAAGAGGGCGGATAGCGCTTTCCTCCGAGTGTGTTACGCCGCTCTGTGATGCTGCGGTTTAAAAAAAGATGAGGGGAAAATTAACTGTTTTTGCCAATGTTTATATATGTTTGTTATCATTTTAATTTAAAAAATGTCACCACACTCAATAATACTGCTCTGTGCTCTCAGAGCTCCGCCCTCACACACTCTATTAAACACGTTTGGCACACGCCCACAGTGGACAGATGATGGTGGTGATGATGTTGATGGTGCTCACATGTGTTCATGTGAAGGGATAATGAACAGGAGCACTGAGTCTGTTCTCAGGATGTTCTGAGGATTATACCTTACCAGCACTGAGAGCTCTGTCGATCTGAGAGAACATCTTTCTGATCTCATAACCTTCTCACCAGCTCTGAATTACGCTGCGTTCCACTAAAGCTCCTAACTCGGGATATCCGATCTATCTGACGAAATAAAACACCCTCGGTTCGGAATTTCTCCTCAAGCCAGATGTTTAGCATATGATGTCGAATCAACACTGTGGCTTGCACGTCAACGGTAAATTAAATATCACTTCACTACTTTTAATGAGTTTATAGTAGTGTTTACTGTAGATCAGTTAACACAGACTATAAATCTAACACTCAGCCTACCGTCCTGAGAAAGTAAACTCATGATCATAACAAAACACATCTTTTCCTAGAGGTGAACATGTAATTCCGAGTTCAGAATTCCCACTTCTGAATTCATTCAAATGCACCATTAATGATGGTATTAATCTGTAGGGAGTAGGGAATAAGGAGTAGGGAATAGGGAGTAAGGAAGAGGGAGTAGGGAATAAGGAGCAGGGAATAGGGAGTAAGGAAGAGGGAGTAGGGAGTAAGGAAGAGGGAATAAGGAGTAGGGAATAGGGAGTAAGGAAGAGGGAGTAGGGAATAAGGAGCAGGGAATAGGGAGTAAGGAGCAGGGAATAGGGAGTAAGGAAGAGGGAGTAGGGAGTAAGGAAGAGGGAGTAGGGAAAAGGGAGTAAGGAAGAGGGAGTAGGGAATAAGGAGCAGGGAAGAGGGAGTAACAAATAGAGATTAAGGAATAGGGAGCAGGGAATAGGCACCAGTGATTAGAGAGTAGGGAATAGGGAGTAAGGAGTAGGGAATAGGGAGTAAGGAGTAGGGAATAGGGAGTAAGGAGACATTTGTGACACAGCACGGTTCTTCAGCGTGACTGGAGAAGAAATTCCCCGAGCATTTTGGTGTGATCTCAGGTTCCGGCGTTGATTTTCGGTGCTCACTCCTGCACTGAACCTGGTCTCCTCCTCTTCCTCCTCCTCCTCTTCCTCTTCCTCCAGCTCTGTCTGTAACATGATGACAACTTCCTGTCTCTTATCACCTGATCACCTCTGAAAAAGTCCCGGCGCAGTGAAAGCAAAGGAGCTCCTTATCACGTAGCCGAGATTCTGGGTGCGAGATTAAACAGGCGTTGATGTGATATAAATAGCAGGAGTGGAAAATACTCGAGTAAAACCCGTTCCATTTCATCACCTGAAAACATCTGCATTTTAGTTTTAATTTTTAAAACCTGAGTAGTTTTAAAAGTAGCGTAAATTGAGTACGAGTTTGCGACATCGAGTTATCTACACTTTCACTTGCGTATAATAAGGCTGAGAGGTTTTCCCAGACGCTGTGAAGGGGAAACCCCGCGAGAGAGCGATGGTGTTTCTGACTTTTCAGCTTCTCAGCAGTGTAAATACAGCCATGATGAAATGTAACTTTTTACATTCAATTAAAACTGCTGACTTGCTAGAATTACATAATACAGGAACGAGGGCTGGGCGATGTGACAGAAATATAAAACATCACGATACTGCGATATTTCTACCGTAAACGATACGCGTGTTTAGGTGTGCGAGCGGAACTGGCTGAAAAACAGTCCTGTTGCGTTTTTAATACTTTTCTTCAATACATTTATATAAATAATAATAAAAGAAGATAAATACAATTTTAAAAAATCTGTTTACAATTTTAAAATCTAATCTGCTGCTTCCAGAGTTTGTAAATTGCAATTACATTATTATTAATCCAATTGTTCCACCTTTAATCTGATGATTAATCAGACCATTACACCTTTAATCAGACCTTTAATCAGATCATTACACCTTTAATCAGACCATTACACCTTTAATCAGACCTTTAATCAGACCATTACACCTTTAATCAGATCATTACACCTTTAATCAGACCTTTAATCAGACCATTACACCTTTAATCAGACCTTTAATCAGA
>CM074917.1:33019958-33022458 GCA_037576815.1 Pangasius larnaudii
CCTACTCATATCAACCACCATTCTAAACACCTCTTTTGACTAATATTTATTCCCCCATCTGTGTGTGTGTGTGTGTGTGTGTGTGTGTGTGTGTGTGTGTGTGTGTGTGTGTGTGTGTGTGTGTGCAGTACGGTGTTGCTGTTGAACCCTGCTGATGTCCCCCAGACGTTTCTGTCTGTCGTTCAGCAGCTCAGCGCCATCGACGTGTCGCAGAGAGAGATCGGGATTAATCTCATTAAACACGCCTTTCAGTGCAGCCTGGGCACAAAATATCACACACACACTCTACACCTCGCACTGCAGGTACACACACACACACACACACACACATTCATGTTGTTTATATTAATGATGCATTGTGGATTTTAACAAAGTGTGTGTGTGTGTGTGTGTGTGTGTGTGTGTGTGTGTGTGTGTGGGTCCAGTCTCTCAGTGATGATGTCCTGTCTCACACACTATCGTGTGTATCAGCGGTCTTAGAGACCGCGGCGGCCATGACGGACGCCAGCGCCGCTCGAGCTCATGTACTGAAAGGCCTGGAGGAAGTGCGGGAAAAACTCAACATCCCAGCATGCAACAGTACGACGTCAAACGGTAAAGAGCCAATCGGAGATTAGAGCTATAAACAGTGGTTCCCTCTCCAGCTTCTCTTTTTTTTGTCTCTCGTGAAGTTAATAATACAAAAAAAATGCAGAAACTGAGAAACCTCGAGAAGAAGCGTAAACTCCTCCGTCCTGAAGACGTCAGAAAACGTAAAGTTACAGCTTCACCTCTGACTGTTACAAAGCGCTGACACTGGAGACTCCTTCCATAAACTTTACATAAACATCTCCTTACAGATCAACCATTACACACGTTTTATAATCTGTTCATTATCAGTGGAGCGTTTATTATCATATGTCCCTGTGAATGAGCTGTTACTATGGAAACGATAACGTATTAGAGCGAGCGCATTAATATAAACCTGCGCTACTCTGTGTGTGTGTGTGTGTGTGTGTGTGTGTGTGTGTGTGTGTGTGTGTGTAGGGATGCTGCAGTTTCTGAAGTTACCTACAACGAAGTGCTACACGATCCACTGGGACACTGATAATTTTGGTGAGTGAATCTGTTTGTTTTACTCAGTTGCTAATAATAATAAAATAAAATTCCGATTCTCCGGGTGTTAAAAATGTGGGAATGATGTGGCTCTGCATTCTGATGTTGGATCTTTGGAGTGGCGTCTGATCCTCGGTGTATTTCTGTTGGCTCCACAGACGTCCTGAGTGAGTTTCTGGAGACCGAGCCTGAACTCGCCTCGCTCTTCTCTGAAGGACAAACGGAGGAGGATGAGGTGGATGAAGAGGACGCAGATGAAGAAGAGGAAGAAGACGAGGAGGTGGAGATGGAGCGGTACGAGACGGAGGACTGCCTGGACCCGCGGGCGTCCATGTTCTCCACCACGTCCTCTCTGTCCACCGCATCCAAGGACTCCATGTTGTCCTCGTCGTCCGACTTCTCTCCGGTCTCCACTCTGTCCTCGTCTTCTCAGGCTTCGGGCACTGACAGTGACTTCTGCGAGGACATTGAGGAGGATCCACACGTCCTGATGCCGATGGGCAAAAATAAAAATGGCACCGGACTTTCCAAGCGTCTCTCACGCCTGTTTAAACCGCGAGGACCTTCTCTCTGCCGCGCTAAGAGTCTGGGGAACACGGACAGTAAAGATAAGAAGGACTTTCTGCCCGCTGCTCGCTCCAAGCGCTCCAACTCCATGCCGCAGCAGGTGCTGACGCTGACGGTGGAGCCGGCGCAGAGCGAGAGCGCGGCCATGAAGCCGGTGTGCTACAGGAAGCGTCCCATCCTCAGCAGCGATGAAGACGAGGACAGGGGCACGGTGCTGATCAGGGTGATGGTGTTCGGGGCCGATTACGTGGCGGGGAAACTGGCGCGGGCGTATAACAGCCTGAGGAAGAAAGAAAAACTTTCACCACGACTCACTAAATACTGCAGGATGAAGTTCTTCTTTGTTCCTGTGAAGAGAGATCAGATAGCAAACGGAGGAGTGAGTCAGATCAGCGCAAGTCCACTCAAAAGTGCACAGGTGAGATCAGACCTGGAGGCGCTATCTGTCTCTCTGTGATTGTCTCTGTGTTTGTCTATACGTCTGTCTGTCTGTCTGTCTATCTGTTTATCTGTCTATCTGTCTGACTGTCTGTCTATCTGTTTATCTGTCTATCTGTCTGACTGTCTGTCTGACTGTTTCATTAGATCTCTGATCAGGTGAGTGTGAATTCTAGATGTTGTAAAGCTCTCAGCCAATCAGAACACACCGTACTGATGATGGTGTATTTGAGTAGAAGTGTGTGTGTTAGTGTTGATGGTGTCATCAGGTGTTGATGGTGTATTTGAGTGTGTGTTGGTGATGATGCTGATGATGCTGATGATGGTGATGTTGGTGTTTAGGAGGTGAACACAGATGTTTATGAGTACAGCACCAACAACATCGCTCACCTTCTCGGCA
>CM074917.1:33024958-33030372 GCA_037576815.1 Pangasius larnaudii
TGGGACGTTATGAGCTGCTGGTCATGTGATCAGTGATAGTTTGGAAAAACCTCGTCTCTCTTCACTCGTCTTGCAGTTTGTTCAGTCGTGTTTGTTGTTTATTCCTTTTAAAAAACACTGTTTAATTGTGTTCTCGTCTGTATTCCTGTCTATGATCCTTACAATCATTTAGTTTTTTTTTTTTTTACCTAGTCTGTGTTTTTTTTCTCTCCTCTTGCTGCTTTTATATTGTATATTTCCTGAGGTTGTGTGTGTTAATAAATGCACAGTGTCTGACATTTTACCTTTTATTATTTCCTTCATTAATTCATGTGTTAATGAGTGTATTAATCATTAATCATCACTGATCAAGCTGAAGTAACTGATGCTCCTTAACGCAGTGTATAGCGAACGCCTGGACCGCAAGCGAGGAGCACGGATGTTAGTAGTTAAAGAGTAAAAATGATGGCGTGACTGTAGTCGTATTCATCTGTAAAAAACACATACTGTTAAAAACAGACACAGCTGATGCGCACTTAATGAGTTCGAATATATTTGTGTGTCCAGATCCTAAAATGGAGTTCCTGCAGCTGACCATGACGGAGGTCTTAAAGAGGCAGAACTCCAAATCGAAAAGAAGCTACAATCAGGTAAATAAAGAGATTAGTAAAGGTGTAAGTGAGAGAAAGAAAAGAGTCGTGATGAAGAATTGGGACAAGAGCGATTCTCTTAAACGCAAATCTGTTGAGATAAAAATCTGGGGTGCAGGAAGGAAGCGGGGTTTAGCGACGGTGCAAAACACACAGCACACGACCAAAAACAAACACGGTGAGCGTGTGATATACAGCGTAAACACACACACACACACACACACACACACACACACACACACACCCCGCACCGACAGCCACCGGAGCGCCAGTGTTTTTCACTGCAGCTTTTCACACATTGGTGTTTTTTGTTTTGGTGTCAGTGAGCCACAAACCTCTCGCTGTGCTTTCAGTCTGCAGCTCTGCCTCCAGGTTACACAACCTGCCGTAATTCACTTTCATTTATCTCACTTTAAAATCATCAGACTCCAACTTTACCTCTCCGCAGGAAAGAACATTAAAGCAAACGTAAATCAAACCTCTAAAAGATTAAATAACAATAATAATAATAATAATGATGATGATATCTTTGTTATACAGATATAACGAAAACATTTAAAAGAATCTTTACGATATCTAAGTTAATTTCAACATGAATTAATAGATCACATAAATAAATAAATTTACTGATTAAAAAAACAGCTAGGCTTGATTTCTCTTTAAATAATTATACTTATGAATTTCACCCGACTGAAAAACTAATTATTTTTATGTAAATTAGACGTCTGAACTTGACATAATGTCTGACTGCTTTGTAAACAAACAAACACTGATTTATTGACTGCAGATCAGATGAAAATGTTTAACTGAGAAAGTCTAGAAAAATGACATTAAAATGAATAATCTGTCAAATATATAAACACACACACACACACACACACATATATATATATATAAAATTTAAGAAATGCAGAAATAAATCACTGAAACAGATTCAACAAAATGGGTTTTAATCTTTATCTGTTTATATACATTTAAGAAAATCTTCATGAATAAAAAGATCTTCTGTAAACAGTTGGCTTTTTTTGTTTTTTGTTAAACAGGAAAGTTTTTTTTCAGTTAAAACCACGCTGAGGCGTTGTGTTGTAAATACGCTGCTTTATGTGGGTTACGACTCTGAAAATACGTTTATCAGAAATGAAGCAGCAGCTACTTTAACCCCAGAATCACGTGATTTAAAGAAGAAACTGTTCTGTGTCGTAGCTGCAGAAAGTCAATATTTTACTGCAGTTAAAGAGAAGTGTAGAGTTATTCACTGTGTGTGTGTGTGTGTGTGTGTGTGTGTGTGCGTGTGTGTGCGTGTGTGTGTGCGCGTGTGTGCGTGTGCGTGTGTGTGTGCAGCAGCTGAGCGTTACTCAGGTGAAGGTGGACAGGTTTCGGGTCTGTGGTTCTGGAAACACGACGTTTGCTGTGTGTTTGGATCAGGACGAGAAAAAGATTTTACAGAGTGTCACCCGGTACTGAGATATTCACTCTTTCACTCACTCACTCACTCACTCATTCATTCGCTAATTCATTCAATCACTCACTCACTCGTTCACTCACTCATTCAGTCACTCACTTATTCACTCAATCACTCCCTCAATCACTCACTCATTCTTTCATTTTCTCACTCATTCACTCTCTCACTCACTCAATCACTCACTCACTCTTTCACTCTCATTCACTTTCATTCATTTATTCACTTAATCACTTATCAACTTATTCATTCCCTCATTCATTTACTCACTGTGTGTGTGTGTGTGTGTAACAGGTGTGAGGTGTCGGTGTGTTATAAGCCAGACGGCTGTTCTGATTGGCTGAAGGCGAGAGCTCTGTCCAGTCAGATGGAGCAGACGTTCTGCTCTCTGCTCTGTTTACCCATCTCCACCTTCAGTGGGCCCCAACCATGAACCTCACCTAGAACCTCTGGACCCCCACCACCAACCTCTGGACCCCCACCACCAACCTCTGGACCCCCACCACCACCAACCTCTGGACCCCCACCACCAACCTCTGGACCCCACCCTAAACTGTAGTCATAAACTTTATTAATCTTTAATACATTTTCCAGCTCAGGGTGAAATCACTGTAACTGCACACAGAAACGTTGTGACTGCAGTCCGTCTCTACAGCACTGACACTGTCTAAAGTTTTGCACCAGAAATACTGTATATTGTTTATTTTAATCTTTATTCTAGTTAAATTGATGTTTAATCGGCGTTATGTGTAATTCTAGTGTATATTATAACGATAAAAAAACAAATCCGTGCCATTTTCCGGCCTGCTGAAGCTTAAAGAGCGATTCTCTCTGATTGTAATCGCGCACTCGGCCAGCAGGAGGCGCAGTGATGTGACGGGGCTACGTTAGTGTTCTGCAGCTCAGGAGTTTATTAATGGTTTCAAAATCACTTCCTTTGTGGAGTTTAAAGGTGACATTAAAACACTGAAAGCCTTAATCGCGAATAATAATCACATTATTAATTACAGATCTTTTAAATCAAAGAAAAGAGAAGCTTTGCTGAGGGAAACATCAGTGTGTGTTTTGTGATTAGCTAAATGGCTAACAAGACATCTCAGGTTTTAGAAACACGTGTGTGTGTGTGTGTGTGTGTGAGTGAGTGTGTGAGATTTCTGACGCTTTCATTTAAAATGTAAATATGTTTTTGATGTAATTAGAATTTTAAAGCACACTGGAGTGTTTAATTCAGACTAACAATGAGGATGATGTGTGTGTGTGTGTGTGTGAGTGTGTGTGTGTGTGTGTGTGTGAGATTTCTGACACACTGAGATCTGAATCCTCTCTGACGCAGCGCTCCTAATACGGTACTTTTTAATGGTAAGGTGCTTTTTGTTTGTTTAAATTATAACATCTGGATGTACATGACTGAGTGTAAATATCTAATAAAATCCTTTAACACTGATGTCTGTGACTCGCACTCTTTACTGGCATCCGTCCAAAAATAAAATACACAGGAATTAAAATAATATAAAATACAAAGGAATTAAAATAAAATACACAGGAATTAAAATAAAATAAAATACAAAGGAATTAAAATAAAATAATCACATGAAACAGTGCACTAATATACAATGTGTAAGCCAATACTTTTAAAAATGCATCAATAAATAAACCTTTCTAATTATTTTTCTAACTATTATGACATAATAGTCATTTTTATTTAAGACTTAAGACTTTAAATCTTAATTTGTCTTAATTAATATCCATAGTAATGATACTAAAATGATTAATTAGAAAGAAAATGTAAAAATAAGGAATTTCTTTTTTAAAACATTTAGATGAAATAGAGATGTTTTCTTGCATTTTCTGTGTAAAAGTCTATATATTTAACAAAAGATTTTTAAACGTATAAATTTAGATCGTCCTCTGTTCTGTTCAGAGATGGATGGAAAGATGAAAGAATGAATATAAATGGATGATGGACAGATAAAAGGATGGATAAATGAATAGATGAACCCAGTGCTTTGGTCTCATTAATTATGTGTCCTGTAATAAATAAATAAATTAATTAATTAATATGAGAAGCAATTTCTCTTGATGATTATGTGTTATTGGAAGTAAACACGTCATTAAGCCAAAAAAAAGCTTAAAAGGAAATAAAAATAATAATAATTTAAAAATAAAAAAAAAGCGCTGTTGTTTGTTAGTGTTTTCATTGTAATTCCTTTCATGACCAGCAGGGGATACTGTTGTAATTCTCTTGTAATTCTGCCGTAATTCTGTGTGTGTGTGTGTGTGTGTGTGTGTGTGTGTGTGTGTGTGTGTGTGTGTGTGTGTGTGTGTGTAATTCCACCCTCACTATGGCCTGCATGTGTGACTGAAGTAAGTTCTCAGTCATCTTTAAAGCCTTTAAAACCATTAGATCCTAACAGGAAATCAATTTTACAGCAGTGACGTGAGAAATAAAGAATGAAACACAACCAATATGGCATGCAGTGTGTGTGTGTGTGTGTGTGTCAGTGTGTGTGTGTGTGTGTGTCAGTGTGGGTGTGTTTATTTAGCTTTACTCCATCTTGCCAGAGTTTTGTGGAGTTTTAGGCTTCAGTGACGTTTTGTGGTTCAACGCTCAGCCTGCTGGTCTGCTTTATGGAAAAATGTCCTGGAACACACACAAACACACACACACACACACACACACACACACACAAACACACACACACACACACACACACGCACACACACACACTCAAACACACACACACACACAGTTACAGCATCTGAAATCTTCATCATGTCTCCTCTCCTTCAGTCATGCAGCAGAACTTTACCCACAGAAAGTGAAGGAAAGAGCACAAAGTTGAAAACCAGAAACACACACACACTCACACACACACTCTCTCTCTCGCTCTCTCACACACACACACACACACACACACACACACAGAGCTACAGTAACCCACACAAAGTCAAAGTCAAAAGTTCCTCTGTCTCTCTCTGTCTCTCTCTCTGTCTCTCTCTCTGTCTCTCTCTGTCTCTCTCCCTCTCTCTGTCTCTCTCCCTCTCTCTGTCTCTCTCTGTCTCTCTCTCTCTCTCTGTCTCTCTCTCTGTCTCTCTCTCTCTCTCTGTCTCTCTCTGTCTCTCTCTCTGTCTCTCTCTGTCTCTCTCCCTCTCTCTCTGTCTCTCTCTGTCTCTCTCCCTCTCTCTGTCTCTCTCTCTCTCTCCCTCTCTCTGTCTCTCTCTGTCTCTCTCCCTCTCTCTGTCTCTCTCTCTCTCTCTCTGTCTCTCTCTGTCTCTCTCCCTCTCTCTCTGTCTCTCTCTGTCTCTCTCCCTCTCTCTGTCTCTCT
>CM074918.1:65169-75880 GCA_037576815.1 Pangasius larnaudii
AAAACAGCTTGAATCCTGCTCCTATACTACGAGCCTTGCTACCCTTCCACCTGGTCTCCTGTACACACAGTATATCTACCTTCCTTCTCTCCATCATATCAGCCAGCTCTCTACCTTTCCCTGTCATAGTACCAACATTCAGAGTTCCTACTGTATTCTCAGTCCTACACTCTTACCTTTCCTCTTCTCTCTCTGTCTACACACTCTCCTCCCTCTTCTACTTCTTCAACCAACAGTAGCCCAAATTCCACCGGTGCCCTGTAGGTCACCCATGGCGTTCGTAGTTAACCCGGGCCTCGACTGATCCGGTATGAAATTCTGAGTACTGACGATTCACATGATTAAATTTGGCAATGTTTAACGCCGGATGCCCTTCCTGACGCAACCCTCACTATTTATCCCGGCTTGGGACCGGCACAGAAGTCACTGGACTCTGACCTCCATGGCTAGATTCAGAAACATGCTTGTAAAAGGTTGAAATAGAAACAAGAAAAGTTTTTAATTTGTTATTTATCATATGATTTTTATCATGGAATAATATAAATGTTATCACTTGTGAGGTTTAGGCCTTCCTGAATTTCAGTCTCTTGTTTTTGAAAGATAAAATAATTTATTTCATGTTACTACATTAATATAATAACAATATTCTGTATTTGTAACAGTGTGCCTATGGTTGGTATTTAGCGGGACCAGAAGCCAAACGTAAGTAGGGCCGCCAAAATCTATTTCCTTAATGTCTGAGTATTGAGTATTGTCTGCATGCAAGGTGAATTTAGAAATTTGGAAAAATGCAAATGTAAAAATATAAAACTTTTAATTTAATTTTTTGCCATAAAATATTTGAATAATCTCTGATACAATGATGCTTTGACTTCAGGCCAACAATCACTGAATCCACAATACAGCCATCAACAGACTCAACAACAGAATCATCGCCATCTACCAGGACTCTGGTTTCAAGCACTACATTTGAAGCATCATCAACAGCAGAGAAAATACAAACAAGTACACCTACAAATCTACCATCAAAAACAACACTAACAACAGAATCAACCAGTACCACTGAATCCAATGAGCAATCTATAACAACCACAGAAGCAATAGCAGGAGAAACAACTGCATCTATAACTGCTCAAGATCTAAGCACTATGACTGAAATAACTACACAGGAGACTCTAGTAACTACACCTACAACTGAGTTGACTGCTATCACTTTATCCACAATACAGCCTACATCAAGCAAAGGGCCAACAACAGCAGAAACAACTGCATCTACACATATTCCAGCTCCAAGCAGTACAAGTGAAGCACCAAAAACTAAAGAGGAAACAACCACAATAGTACCATCAACTACAATACCAACAACAGAACCAACCATTACCAATGAATTTACAACACCGGCTACAGCAACCACAGAACAACCAAAAGCAGAAACAACTGCATCTACAACTACTCCGGCTCTAAGCACCACAGCAGAAACATCAACAACTACACATACAATTGTCCCAACACCAATTACAACACAAATAATGGAAGTGACCACTACTGAATCCACAACACAGGCTGCAACAATCACAGAACCAACAATAGAAATAAATGTAGTTACAAATACTCCAGCTCCAAGCACTAAATCTGAACCACAAACAACTACAGAAAAAACAACCACACCTACAACTGTACCATCAACTAAAACACCAACACCAACCATCACCTTTGAAGCCACAAAACAGGCTACAACAACCACAGAACCAACAACAACAGGAACAACTCCATACACAACTATTCCAGCTTCAAGGACTACAACTGTAGCATCAACAGCAGAATCAACAACCACCATTGCTACAAGCACCACAGCAGAATCACCAACAACTACAGAGGAAACTCCAGCAACTACACCTACAACTGGGCTAGCAACAACCCTAACAAAGGATGTAACCAGTACCACTGAATCCACAACACAGGCTACAACAGAAATAACAACAGAAGGAACAATTGTATCTACAACTACTCTGGCTTCAAGTGATGCAACTGAAACATCAACAACTAGAGAAGAAATCCCAACAACTGCACCTACAACTGTCCCAACAACAATTACAACACAAATATCTGAACTGACCACAAGTGAGTCCACAACACAGACTGCAACAACCACAGAACCAATAACAGCAGAATCAGTGGGATTAAAAAATACCTTAGCTCCAAGCATAACTAAAAAATTAACAACTGCAGAGGAAAATCTAATATCTACACCTACAACTCTACCACAAACTACAACAATGACAACAGAAGTAACCACTACCACTGTATCCACAACACAAGCTGCAAGAACCATAGAATCACTTACAGCAGAATCAACTGCATTTACAAATACTCTGTTTCCAAGCACTATAAATGAAGCATTAACAACTATACCTACAACTACACCAACAACAAATACAGCAACAACAATTGAATTTACTACTACTATTTTGTCCACAACATGGTCTATAAAAACCTCAGAATCAACTACAGCAGAATCAACAGTATCTACAACTACACTGGTTCAAAGCACTACACCTAATACATCAGCAACTACAGAGGGAACACCAACATCTACAGCTACAACTGTACCAACAAAAGAAATGACCACTACCAATGAATCCAGAACACAGGCTGCAACAAGCACAGAACAATCAACAGCAGAATCAACTAGATTAACAACTACCTTAGCTCCAAGCACCACAACTGAAGGATCATCAACTAGAGAGGAAACTCCATTAAATACACCTATAACTGTACCACCAACTGCAATACTAACAACAGAAGTGACCACTACCACTGAATCCACAATACAGGCTACAATAACGACAGAATCAACAACAGAAGAATCATCTGGATTAACAACTACATTAGCTCCAAGCACCAAAAAGGAAGCATCAGCAGCAACAAAGGAAATGCTATCAACTACAGCAACAACAGCAGAATCAACAGCATTTACAAATAGTCCGTTTCCAAGCACTACAACTGAAGCATTAATAACTACAGAGAAGAGCCCATCAACTATTCCTACAAGAATTACAACACTCACAACTAAATTGCCCACTACCACTTTATTCACAACACAGGCTACAATGACCACAGAACCAACAACAGCAGAACCAACTACATTTATAACTACACGGGTACTAAGTACAGCACCACAAACAACAATACTAACAACAGAAGTGACCACTACCAATGAATCCACAACACAGGCTACAATAAAAACAGAACCAACAACAGTAGAATCATCTGGATTAACAATTACATTGGCTCTAAGCACCACCAAAGAAGCATCAACAACTATAGAGGAAACTCTATCAACTACACCCACAACTCTCCAACCAACTACAATACTAACACCAGAAGTGACTCATACAACTGAATCCACAACACAGGCTACAACCATCACAGAACAAACAGCAGAATCAACAACAATAACAACAACAACAGCAGAATCAACTGGATTATCAACTACCTTAGCTCAAAGAACAACTGAAGCAATAACAACTACAGAGGAGACTCTATCAACTACACCTACAACTGTACCACAAACTCCAACCAAAACAATAGAAGTGACAACTACCACTAAATCCACAACACAGGCTACAACAACCACAGAATCAACAACAGAAGTATTCACAACAACAGAATCAACTGGATTAACAACTACCTTAGCTCCAAGCATCATAACTGAATCAACAACTACAGAGGAATCTCAATTAACCATAGTGATAACTGTGCCACAAACTACAGCTAAATTAATGGAAACAACCTCTATTCCTCAATCCACATCACAGGCTACAATAACTATGGAACAAACAACAGCACAATCAGCTGCATCTATAACTATTTTGGGTTCAAGCACTACACCTGAAGCACCAACAACTACAAAGGGGACACCAACAATTACACCAACAACAGAAATAACCACTACCACTGAATACACAACACAGGCTACAACAACCACAGAATCAACAACAGAAGAATCAACAACAGCAGCATCCACAACAACAGAATCAACTGGATTAACAACCATCATAGCTCCAAACACAACTGAGAAATCTCCATCAACTACACCTACAACTGTGCCACCAACTACAACTCTAATAATGGATGTGACCACTACCACTGAATCCACAGAAGAATCGACAGCAGAATCACCTGAATTAACAACTACCTTAGCTCTAAGAACAACTGAAGCACCAACGGCTACAGAGGAAACTCCATCAACTACACCTACAACTGCGCCACAAACTCCAACCAAAACAATGGAATTGACAACTAACACTGAATCCACATCGCAGGCTACAATAACTATGGAACAAACAATGGCACAATCAGCTGCATCTATAACTATTTTTGGTTCAAGCACTACACCTGAAGCACCAACAACTACAGAGGGGACACCAACAATTACACCAGCAACAGAAGAAACCACTATCACTGAAACTACAACACAAGTTACGACTACAGAATCAACAACAGCAGCATCCACAACAACAGAATCAACTGTATTAACAACCAGCATAGCTCCAAACACAACTGAGGAATCTCCACCAACTACACCTACAACTGTGCCACCAACTACAACTCTAATAATGGATGTGACCACTACCAGTGAATCCACAGAAGAATCAACAACAGCAGAATCAACTGGATTAACAAGTACCTTAGCTCTAAGAACAACTGAAGCACCAACAACTACAGAGAAAACTGCATCAACTACACCTATAACTCTGCCACAAACTACAACCAATTCAATGGAAGTGACAACTAACACTGAATCCACAACAAAGTCTACAACAACCACAGAATCAACAACAGCAGCATCCACAACAGCATATTCCACAACAGTAGAATCAACTGGATTAACAACTATCATAGCTCCAAACACAAATGAGAAAACTCCATCAACTACACCTACGACTGTGGCACCAACTACAACTCTAATAATGGATGTGACCACTACCAGTGAATCCACAGAAGAATCGACAACAGCAGAATCAACTGGATTAACAACTGCCTTAGCTCTAAGAACAACTGAAGCACCAACAACTACAGAGGAAACTGCATCAACTACAACTATAACTCTGCCACAAACTCCAACCAAAACAATGGAATTGACAACTAACACTAAATCCACAACCCAGGCTACAACCACAGAAACAACAACAGAAGTATCCACAACAGCAGCATCCACAACAGCATTTTCCACAACAGTAGAATCAACTGGATTAACAACTATCATAGCTCCAAACACAAATGAGAAAACTCCATCAACTACACCTACGACTGTGGCACCAACTACAACTCTAATAATGGATGTGACCACTACCAGTGAATCCACAGAAGAATCGACAACAGCAGAATCAACTGGATTAACAACTGCCTTAGCTCTAAGAACAACTGAAGCACCAACAACTACAGAGGAAACTGCATCAACTACAACTATAACTCTGCCACAAACTCCAACCAAAACAATGGAATTGACAACTAACACTAAATCCACAACACAGGCTACAACCACAGAAACAACAACAGAAGTATCCACAACAGCAGAATCAACTGAATTAACAACTACCTTAGCTCCAAGCTTCACAACTAAATCAACAACTACAGAGGAATATCAATCAACTATAGTGATAACTGTGCCACAAACTACAACTAAATTAATGGAAACAACCTCTATTCCTCAATCCACATCACAGGCTACAATAACTATGGAACAAACAACAGCACAATCAGCTGCATCTATAACTATTCTGGGTTCAAGCACTACACCTGAAGAGCCAACAACTACAGAGGGGACACCAACAATTACACCAACAACAGAAATAACTACTACCACTGAATCCACAGCACAGGCTGCAACTACAAAATCAACAATAGCAGCATCCACAACAGCATTTTCCACAACAACAGAATCAACTGGACTAACAACCACCATAGCTCCAAACACAACTGAGCAAACTCCATCAACTACACCTACAACTGTGCCACAAACTATAACCAAAACAATGGAAGTGACCACTACCACTGAATCTGTAAAACAGGCTACAGCAACCACAGAATCAACAACAGCAGAATCAACTGGATTAACAACTACCTTAGCTCCAAGGACCATGAATGAAGCATCAAATTCTACATCAACCACACCTACAACTCTGCCACCAACTACAACTTTAAAAATGGAAGTGACCACTACCACTGAATCCACAATGGAAGTTAAAACAACCACACAACTAACAACAGCAGAATCAACAACAGAATCAACTATATTAACAACCATTATAGCTCCAACCACCAAAACTAAAAATACAATACAAACAACTACAGAGAAAACTCCATTAACTACACCTACAACTGTACCACCATCTAAAACATTAAAAACAGAAGTGACCACTTCTGCTGAATTCACAGCACAGACTGCAACGACAACAGACCAGTTGACCAGTAAGACTGAATTCACAACTGAATCAACTGTAACCACAACTACTCCAATCCCCAGCACAGTGCTTGAAGAACAAACTGTGAAAGAAACTGCAACAATCCCACCTTCATTTGTAACACCAACAACTACACCAAACATAGAACAAGCAAGTGCAATAGAATCCACAAAATCCACAGAACCAACAACAGGACTAATAAAAGCAGAATCAACTGGATTAGCAGGGAACTTAGCTGCTACATCCATTACTACAGAGGAAAATCCATCAACTACACCTACAACTGTGCCACCAACTACTATTCTGACAATGGAAGTGACCACAACCATTAAATGTGCAACACAAGCTACAACAACAGCAAAACCAACATCAGAATCAACTACATTATCAACAGCCAAAGCTCCAAGCACCACATCTGTATCACCATCAACTACAGAGCAACCTCCATCACCTACACGTACAACTGTGCCAGAGACTACAACTCAAACAATGGAAGCAACCATTATAACTGAATTCACAACACAGACTATAACACCCATAGAACTAACAACCAACATAACTAAAGTACCAACAACTACAGAGAAAAACCCATCAACTACATCTAAATCTGCACCTCCAACTAAAATACTATCAGCAGAAGTGACCACTACCACTGAATCCACAACACAAACTGCAACAACAGCAGAAAGAACAATTACAACAGCAGAACAAGTGATCAATAAGACTGAATTCAATAGAGAATCAACTGTAGCCACAACTCCAACCCCCAGCACTGTGACTGAAGAACAAACAACTATAAAAGAAATTGCAGTTCCACCTTCACTTTTAACACCAACTATACCAACCACAGAACCACCCAGTACCACAGAATCCAGAAAACAGGCTACACCAACCACAGAACAACCAAGCTCAGAAACAACTGCACCCACACCTACTGTAGCCCCCGGCACTGAAGCTGAAGAACAAACAATTACTAAAGAAACACTGACACCCATAGCACAGCCTACACCAACAACACACTCAACAGATTCAACTGTATCTATAACTATTTCCACACCAACCACCACAATGGAAGCACCAACAACTACAGAGAAAACTACTCTGTTTCCAAACACTAACACTGAAGAGCCAACAACCACAATGGAAGCTTATAGAACATATACAACTGTACCACCAGCAATTATGACAACAAGAACAGAAGTAGCTACTACCACTGAGCCCGCAACACAGGTTGCAACAACTACAGAGCCAACAACAGCAGTACTAAGTGCATCTACAATTAGTTTAGTTCTAAGCAGTACAACTGAAGCACCAACAACTCAATCTTCAACTACACCAGTGACCAAATTGATCACTATCTCTGCATCCACTCTTGAGCCCACATCGACAACAGAAACAACAACAGCAGCATCAACTACATCTTCAATTTCTCTGCCTCCAAGGACTGAAGCACCAACAACAAAACAGGGGACCCTAACAACTACATTCACAACTGTACCATCACTAACAACAGCAAAAACAACTGTTTCTCCAAATCCAAGCACTTTAATAGAAACACTAGCAACTACACCTACAACTTTATCACCATTTACAATATCTGAATCTACAACACAGATTTCAATAATCACAGGAGCAACAAAAGCAAAAACAACTGCATCAACAACTAATCCAGACACTAGAACTGAATCACCAAAAACTACACCAGAAACACCATCTACACCAACAACTGTACCACTAACAACTATAAAATCAACATCAGTAACCATGGCCACTGTGTCCACAACACAGCATACAGCAACCACAGAAACAACACCTGCAACTTCTCTGGCTCCAAACACTACATCTGAAGCACCCACAACTGCTGATGATACTCTAATAACTACACCCACATACATAACACAAACAACCCTAGCAACAAAAACAGAATTGACTGTTGCAATTGCATCCTCTGCTCAGCCAATTGAACTATCAACAATATATTCAAATGCTTCACAAACTTCTGTAACTCCAAGTGAAACAACAAATGCAGAACCTACTTTTTTACCTTTTACAGTGGATCAAGGTAATAGAAATTTAACAACAAATACAACTTATGTCACTCTAACTACCACAACTTTCAGCTCCACAACATTAGTACCATCAACTCCAGTGTCAATTACACGTATATCACCAGCATCCACAACACCCAAGGAAGATTTGACCACTGCCACTGGTTCCAAACAACAGCCTTCCACACTTGCAAATACATCTGCTTCCCCAAGATCACAAATTACAAGGACTGCAATTGAAGAAATAACTCTAACAAATTCACCTAAAATTGAAATAAGTACAACTGAAGCAAATGCAACTGAGGACACTGCAATTTCAGCCACAACTGTAACTACATTAACTATATCTGCCATTTCAACAAATACTACTACTGCAGAATCAACAATTTATACAAGTTCTCCTAACCTTACAACTTATACAGTACCTCTCTCCATAATGTATGTTAAATACTTACATGACTATATAAATAAAGAAGGAAATATTCAAAATGAAATGAAAGAAAAAGTAATCTGCATTATGCCTTTTCTCTTCAGAGCTGGTACAGCTGTGGTTCAAACCAGGCTGGTGTTCAACTTTTCCGCTCCCATTCCCAGTGAGACTTTGGTCCTCAGTGCCATCACATCTCTGTTGAGTTTTCGATTCACGAACATCAGTGATTCAGTAAAAGTCCTGAAATTCACCTATGAGAGTATGACTTGTTTACTAATTCTTCACTAACACAAAATACAATTACAACTATTAACTTCATTGTCCCATCCATATGAAATGTACATCTTTATCAGACATTTGCTTTATTCCCCAGAAATTTCAAACACTTCCTATGCGGTCATCTTCACATTCAGCCTCAGTAACATCAGCATGCCAGAGAAACCTGACCTCAGCAACAACACTCACACCCAAGTGCAGAGTTCCATTAATGATGCTGTGAGTGTAAATATTATTCTGCCAGAAATATGCAGAAGATATTCTTCTGATCAGGACTGTTTCAGTACAACATATTGTGAAACCAAATACCATTACCAAGATACAAAACAAATTTGTTGAATTAGACCTTCAAAATCAGTAAGTATATTGATTACTGTATATTGTATGAATTTCTGCTGGCTGTAAGTAAGACATCTGCCACCTTTATTCAACAAGTTAACATGTTAATGTTATATTAATAACACGTTATTAATATTAGAATACCTAAAAAGACAATATTTAATCTCTAAATGTTTCTATAATTCTAATTCTATAATAATAAAAAAAATCATTGTCATTCCATCCAGCTAAATATACTTTTGAATGAACCTGGGCGAGACCAATTCAAGCTGAAGTGCTTGAACTTCACGTAAGT
The DNA here is from genome assembly GCA_037576815.1 of Pangasius larnaudii. NCBI lineage: Eukaryota > Metazoa > Chordata > Actinopteri > Siluriformes > Pangasiidae > Pangasius > Pangasius larnaudii. Next base: position 75,025 of record CM074918.1, read on the forward strand.
TGACTACAGCAGGGATTTCTGTTCTGAGAATACTTCCTGAACATCTCCTGATTTCAAGTACAATCTTTTGCTTTTCTGAGTAGGAATTCAGGAAAACAAATTGAAGGTTACCTGGAGTACATTTTCCAAGATGGAGATACTGATACACTGATCAACTTCCTTAGTGAGATCCAGAAACAAAGTGGTAAACTGCATCAAACTAGTGTGTTTATTATTGGTCTCATACTGGTGATTGAGCTTAAATTAATGTTTTATTAACTTCACCAGACACGATTTTTTTTGTAGTGTCTTCTATGACGGTTTCTCCATCAACTGCAAGAGATCTGATGTTGACTTCTGCAGCTGCTCCAATAGTAATGTAAGATCTAAGTAAGACCTGTGTGTAATGTAAATTTAATAGTTTTTCATTCTAAATTTTAAAAGTTAATCAAAACAATGTTGTTTCCTTTGTAGATCTGGTTCAGCTGTGGTTCAGACCAGACTTTTGTTCAACTCACTGTCTCCTGTTCCCAGTGAGAGTTTAGTCCTCAGTGTCATCACATCTCTGCTGTGTTCTCGATACACAAACCTCAGTGATTCAGTAAATGTGCTGAACTTCACATGCAAGAGTATGTTTTTTCTATTTATCACACATCACAGCAACAGCTGTTCATTATTGTCCCATCTGTACGAGATGTAAACCATTTTAATGGACGTTTTGTTATTCCAGATATTTCTGACACCTCCTATGTAGTCATCTTCACAATCAACATCAGTAACCTCAGCATGCCAGAGAACTATGAACTCAGGAACAACACCTACAACCAAGTGGAGAACTCCATCAATAATGCTGTGAGTGTACATGTTGAATGCACTT
>CM074918.1:264157-277091 GCA_037576815.1 Pangasius larnaudii
CATGAGGATGTGGAAATTTCGAAAATGTCCCAACATGTCTCAATTAATGTTACATCTTGATATAATATGCAAGGACAAAACAAGTAGGTAGCAATGAACAGCAACATGAAACATGAAGCTATAAATGAAATTTATTTACTAGCAAATATTTATAATATCACCATACAGTATAAAAACAATTCTTGATACATTTTAACAGTATAATTTATCAAATGTTTAATATGTATCATACAATTATTAAGGAGTAGTAGTCAACATTGTAATCCTAAAAATTTATAAGATTTTACCTGCACAAAAACATACATTAAACGAAATGTTCTAATACTTACTGCATTTCAGGCACTCTCTTTTTTTTTGGGGGGGGGGGGGGGGGTGACCTTTCAGACTTACTGGTGTTAGGTATGTCCAAAATAATAAATCATGAAATGGTAGAAGGTTTACAAAACTTTGTATTATATATACATTTATATTTATATACATTTAGAGTGTAATGAATTCCTTTCAATCCTTAGTCCCTTGACCTTGGTTTAAATCTCTCTTGTTAAATCTGTCATCTGATAAAACAGCAAAGAACACAAACACTTAGCTTGTTAGAGACCTGAGTAAAATAGAGACTGTGGTTCATGTTAAATAAAGATACACTTGTTTAAATAATGAGTGATCGTGTTACACAACAGATGTCAAAAATCACTTTTTATTGTTAATTTTTATTCAAGGAATGACAAATACCAGTTGTAGGCAAGCAAACAAGAGAGCTTTGTCCAGTTTATGCCACAGTGGGCAGGTGCATGTAACCAGTAAAAAATTGAAAGCTTTATAGACAAGTAAATATATGATTATATAATTCATAAAAATGAATATATAATATATAATTTCTGCATTGGATTGGCACCTAATGAACAGCACTCTTGATGCAGTGTTTTGACAGTGCTGCAGTGTTTGGAGATTTCTTACTCATTTATTATTTTATTAAAGAAAACACTGATCAGTTTTCAGTGTTTTCAGTTCACTGAATTTGAAATTATTTCAATTAAAAAATTATTTGTGAAGGTTTGAAAATTATGTTCAACATCTACAATAATCAGTGGTGTGCCAGGAACAGTTTAAAATATTCAGTTAATTATGTAAGAAAACAAATTCTTGTGAACTCCTGTGAACCAAGTCTGCCTCACTTGCTTGAGAAACTGATGAGAAACTCAAGGTTAGCTGAGCAGTGTCTTCCAACAATGACAGAGTTCGTACACCAAGCCTTGTTGACATAAATGCACAAACCACCGCCTTTTGTCTTACCGGAAAGTTCTGCTGTTCTGTCTGCCCTGAGAGTCAGGCGTCCGGCTAGCTCGATAGCATTGTCGGGTATTTCGCTGTGTAGCCATGTTTCCGTGAATAACATGACGTTAAGTTCAAAAGTTTCTTGTTGTTGGTGATCCGAAGTCGTAACTCATCCATTTTGCTTGCCAGTGACCGCACCAACATTCAGAGTTCCTATTCTCAGTCCTACACTCTTACCTTTCCTCTTCTCTCTCTGTCTACACACTCTCCTCCCTCCTCTATTTCTTTGACCAACAGTAGCCCAATTTCCACTGGCGCCCTGTAGGTCAACAGCGCTGGCGGCGGTCGTAGTTAACCCGGGCCTTGACCGATCCGGTATGAAATTCAGAGTACTGGCGATACGCATGATTAAATTTGGCAACGTTTTACGCCGGATGCCCTTCCTGACGCAACCCTCTCTATTTATCTGGGCTTGGGACCGGCATAGAAGTCACTGGACTGTGACCCCCATGGTCAGTCAGTCAGATTTAAGACAACATATTACATATAGTTTGCATAAAATATTAAGTTTCTCATCAAAGTTTGTTTTATACTAATAAATTAGATTATACTTAACATAATTTAAACAAGTTTTTAATTACTAGATTGAATTATGTAGTGTGACCATGGTGCTATCAAGAAGTATGTGTGGTAGAATAGTGCAGTGGTAATGTGGCTGTTGTGGAACACCAACAACCTGAGTTTGATCCTCAGTTTGAGTGAGTGTATGGAGTTCAGCCTTATTCAGGGCTTTGAAAATACATGATTAAATCATGGTGGACTTATTAAAACAAATTGTGTTAATGTAACTCACTTCATTCATGTGGAACTGATGTATCCATGTGAATTAAGTAAATTCAGTGAGTTTTTTTTTTTTGTGTACACTGCCAATGATTTTGAGCATGAGGACTTTTGTTTACATTTATTACGATTTACCCACTACGGAAAAATAAATACAGAACATTTTTTTAAACATATGCAATTTAAACAAGTGTTTTATCAAATCATTAATCATTAATTAACCAAAATATTTAATACATGCTGTTGACTGGCAGTATACACACAGACTCAAATAATTCCACAAATAAATGCACAGTATTTCATCTTCAGTAAGTGCTTTATCCTGTTCAGGGTGGTGGTGGCTCTGGAGCATATCCTGGGAACACTGGGTGTGTGGTGGGAATACATCATATATGGGATGCCATGCACACGTGTTCACACCTAGTGGCAATTTATCACAACCAGACCACCTACTAGCATGTTTTTTGGAATGAGAGAGCAAAACACGTCCAACACTAACACCATTAGAAGAAGAAGAAAACAAAGAAGAAGAAGATGATGATGATGATGATTTCAGAATGTAAATTAAAAAGCTTTATATGACCACTATGTGGCAGTAAAAGGCAATGCAACATCTAGTCAGCAAAGAAAACTGAAGGAACCACGTGCCCGACATCTCAGTCAAAAGGAATGCATGAGAGCTTAACTGTCTCGTCCGTCTCAATGGACTGCGTCAGTGGCATACGTATCAATAAAAGATTATCGAGTATAAAATACACAATAGACGTCATGGTTCCACAGAAATGTTAAAATATGTTAAATATAATATATTGTAATTAAAGTAGTTAGATAGAGTTCCTGTTTGTTATCCAGTAGTTCACTTTTTGATGACTGTTTCTGATTTAGCTAGTTAAACTAAAACCTGATGAACCTTTGCTAACAAAATGTAGGTATATATACTTGATAACAACTGCCTGAATATATGATTATTTTTATAAAAATAATTTTATGATTATTTTTATGATATGTGGGGGGGGAATTGTGACAAAGTACAATAACGTTTTAATGTTAGGTGATTTTAATATTCACATATGCTGCCCCTCCAAACGGTTATCTTAGGAGTTTCATAATCTCATTGATTCTTTTGATTTTGTACAGTGGGTGCGAGGACCCACGCATATACATGGTCATATTTTGGACCTGTGAATCTGTGTTATTTACTAATCCCTGGCCGAAGTGACAAAGCACCTGCTCAGGCGCGATTTATTTGTTATCTTTCTCCTCAATCCTGTGAGGATTTTTCTACAGCCTACACCGCAGCTTGTAAGCCTTCGATATCGGGATTGACTCTACAAAACTTAGATACTGATGAACATCTCAGTCAATTTATTCATATCTGTTTAAACATTTTTAAACACTCTTGCCCCATTAAAGGCTAAACATTCTAAACCAAAATTGGAGCCCTGTTTCAATGATTCAACCCATTCATTCAGACAGTTCTATCGAAGAGCGGACCATAATTGGAAAAACGATAAACTACAGGTATCTTATGAAATCCTGAAGGACTCTCTTTTCATTTTTCAGAAAGCTGTTATGGCTGCCAAGTCTAATCATTTATCAGATATCATTATCAAAAATGGTCATAGAATTAGAATTATTTTTTCTATCATTGATTCTGTTTTAAATCCTGCTGTTAATGTTTTCTCTGAAGCATCTGTCTTGAAAAACTTTGACATTTTCTGTTGAGAAGATCATTACTTTAAGATTATAGCTGGTGCCTGCTGTTTATGATCTACGGACAGTCTGAAGATCATTGAGATTACTGAGGATGGTACCACTTAAAAACCATGAAGACTGCTTTGGATTACAATTCATATGAACAGTTATGCTATGATGGCTTAAGAGTACAATTGCTATGAGAGCGTTAAGACTACGGTTTCCATGAACAGTTTTGCACTCATCAGTGAACAGTGGATAAGTTCAACAAACAGACTTCATGTGAAAACTGTAATGAATTTCCTAAATACACTATTGTACTATTTGACCATGTAGAACACAGTTATAGAAGGGATTTATCCTTTGTCAGCCAGATGAGGATGGATTCCCTTTTGAGTCTGGTTCCTCTCAAGGTATCTTCCTCATACCGTCTCAGGGAGTTTTTCCTTGCCACCGTCACCTCTGGCTTGCTCATTAGGGATAAATTCATATATTTAAAATTTATATCTTGAATTTATTTCTATGAAGCTACTTTGTGACAATGTCCACTGTTAAAAGTGCTAACCAAATAAAATTGAATTGAATGATCAGCCTGAGACCTATCTCTCTCCAGGCTTGTAAAGATATTGTTGAATATTTAAAACCCTCTTTCTGTCCCCAAAATATTATTCCCACATGCTTTCTTCAGCAGATTTTTGACACTGTTGGGCCTGATATCCTGTCCATTATCAATAACTCCCTTAACACTGGAACGATCCCTAATTGCCTCAATCTTGCCACGGTGACACTGTATTTCAGGAAACATGATCTTGACCCTACTATTCTAGTCACTTTTAGACCCATCTCCAATGTATCCTTTCTCTCTAAAATTTTCTCTCTAAAGGTTTTAAATGATGTCTTACTAGATTCTGGGAATGCTGTAGCTTTGGTCCTTTTAGATCTCAGCTCAGCATTCAACATGGTTGATCATAATGTTCTCATTCCTCATTTGGAAAGTTGTGTTGGTATTCACGGTACTGTTTTAAAGTGGTTTCGGTCCTATTTAACTAATAGAAGGTTTTCAGTTGACATTGGTCAATATGCATAGTCAGCAGCACATCTTTCTTGTGGTGTGCTTCAGGGCTCAATTCTTGCTCTGATTCTATTTTCTTTATACATGCTTCCTTTGGGCAGCATCTTTAATAAATACGGGGTGTCCTGCTGATGACACCCAAATATATCTTCCACTGAAACGTAATGATAAATACTCCCCTGGGCCACAGTTAGCTTGCTTACAGGAACTAAAATTGTGGCTGACACAAAACTTCTTCATTCTGAATGAGAACAAAACTGAAGTCAGTTTGTTTGGATCGAACGACTGTAATAATTATTGTAATTATGCTTGCAGCTTTGATTTTGGTAATTTCAATTTCACTTCCTATATTACTCACTGTGCCAAAAATCTTTGGCTTTCTGTTTGACTGCAGTCTTAAGTTTGACAAACAAATTAATGCTGTGGTTAAATACCATCTACGATGTTTAGCGAATGTTAAACCTTTCCTCTCTTTTAGGAACTTTGAAAAAGTAATTCAAGCCCTCATCATGCCTATATTACTGCATTTTTTTCTGTATTGCAGAGTAAATCATTAATCTATAGCGTGCCTTCATATGGTCCAAAATGCCGCAGCCAAGCTTCTGACGGGCAGATCGTAAATATGAGCACATCACCCCTATCCTGACCTTTCTGCATTGGCTGCTGGTCAGATATAAAGATGAATTAAAAATTTTACTACATGTTTTTTAAATAATTGAAATACCAAGTGCCTGTATATCTATCTGAGATGCTGAGCCCACACAACTCATCTAGATCACTTCCAGGGATCATGGATTGCTTTCTGTCCCCAGGTCTAGATTAGAGCACAGAGGCGATCAAGCTTTTGACGTAGCCAGCCACAGGCTTTGCAATAGCCTAAAAGTATCCATTAGAATGACGTCATCTCTTTGGGTTTTTAAATACATGCCCAAAAACTTATCTATTTTCACTGGCTTTTAACATGATGAACCCGTAGTGTGTGTTTTATTTCTGTTACTGTCTGTTTTTTTGTGTGAGACTTGTATTATGTTATTGTTTCTTTATTTGCTACGCTTTTTCTTGTACAGCACTTTGGTCAACCCTTGGTTGTTTTTAAATGTGCTTTATAAATAAACATTATTGATTGATTGATTGACACTAGTATTGCAGCATGAGTTACAACACAAATACTACATCTACCATAGCCCTGTTTATTGCATTTTTTAAATCAAGAATAATTGATACAGGAAATTTGGCATTATTTACTTATTTAAAAATCATATGGTCCCTGGAGGACAAGTGGTTATGCCACAGTGCTCTCACTACTGTGGCCCGGGTTCAATTAACAGCCAGGGAACCAACCTCAGCCATTGGGATTGCGTGCAACTGTGCACTCTCTGTCCTGGTCCCAAGGCCGGATAAAATTGGGGAGGGTTGTGTTCGAGAAGGGCACCCAGTGTAAAACTGTAAAAAAAAGAAAATCAAATACACGAAGGATTGATCATCTGTGGCGACCCTTAACGAGAGCAGCCGAAAAAGGAACAACAACAACAACAACTTAACTTAAAATCCTTTATTAAAACAATTTATCCATACTTATATTACTATATTAATATTGTGTAGATTATAGTGCTGTAGTAGATTGAGTTAAATGTGTTTTGTTGTAGCAGTTCTGGTTATGGCCACTAGACGGGTATAGATAGTAGGAACGTACCTAGGTTCTCGAAAACATAAGAACTATGTTGTTGATAAGTTTGCCCCAGGAAAAAGAGTGTGCAACCATTCATGCTTCCCGCATGTTAATTATTGGAAGTTACTGCATATTTTGGAACGCACGGTGTTGGGATAAGGTCATTAAAAAAAAAAGAAAGAAAAAAGAGAAAATAGCTGAAGGCTATTTGAAAAGTGGTGAACATGGCTACTGTTGGGAAGTGAGTAGCATTTGATGAGAAAACTCAGTCATGGGAATAATACTGTGAGATTTTGGAGCATTTCTCTGAAGCAAATGGCATCGATAATGTCAAGAAGCAGTGGGCGATTCTACTGAGTGTGGTGGGTCCTAAAACTTACAGTCTATTCCAAAATTTGAGTCCTGATAAGCCAAAATCTAAATCATATGCACAGCTGGTGGATTTGCTAAAGAACCATTTTAACCAGAGGTAAAATGGGCCCTGGGTGACATCATTGTGCAAATAAAGTGGAGGAAAGTGACAGCAACAATACCGAGGATGTATTTACGCAGGTTGTATTCGAGCATGCATTGGAAAAGTGAGCATTCACAATCCAATGAATGTGCTGCCATTTACAGTGGATATCCAAATTGAAGGGCATAAGGTGAAGCTGGTTGTAGTCACTGTTTTAAATGAAGAGAAATTTAAGGAACTGAAAAAAAGCTCAGCACTAAAGCCCACTGGAATTAAACTGGAATCTTATACTGGACAACAAATTGAGGTGCTAATGAAAAAAACTGTCTATTGTTGTAGTAGCTTGGAACGGTCCAAACCTGCGTGGAAGAGGCTGGCTAGCAGAATTGGAATTACCTTGGGACCAGATTAAGCATGACAGACTTCAGGTATGAACGGAAGAAGATCTGTTGTGGAGTGTATTGATGAAAAACAGTGAAGTTCCCCCTCAGGAACTCGAGCTGCGTCGAAACACTATGGGAACACCTTCAGCGTGACCACGCTCTGAATCTCATGTGTAATCAGTCCAATGGATGGGCGAGACGTCATGGGCGGGGTGATGTAGCGACCAGGAAGCTTAAAAGCACGCGCGGTGGATACAGCGGCAGCTTTCTGTCATTCTGTGTGTGTCAGTCTGATTTTGTATTGTCCATCTAAGCATTATGTCAAAAGTGAAAGAAAAGACAAAACATAAGGGCGAGAGTGGGCAGCTTGTCTGCTTGGGAGCAAAACACGCAGAGCCGGCTCCCGAGGGGTTTCACTCCCAGAGGGCTCTCTTTGAGGAGGGAGCCTTCATCCGCGTTCCTCGCGGTGCTGGGCCCGCTTCTGCGGTTACGCTCGTGGGGTTCGCAAATGGATTTGGTGGAGGAAATGGAGACGGACGAGTCCCTTTCTCCTTCCTCACCCACCAGATCCACTGCCCGCTCTCTGGGATTGGAAGCCCGCTTTGCGGTTTCTTCCCCCCGGGGAGAGGGCTCGGCGCTCCGCCTGTCTTCCTCCGAGGAGGTTGACGTGGAGGGCACCGATGATGATTCGCTCCCTCAAATGGATTTGGTGGAGGGAATGGAGATGGGCGAATCCCTTTCTTCTTCCTCATCCGCCAGATCCACTGGTCCTTTTATGTGGTTTCGCTTTTGCCGCAGCATGCCTAAAGCTCGCAAAAAGACAAAACATGAGGCGTAAACAGGCAGCATTTTAGGCAGTGTGTTTCTCCCCGCCCACGCTATATTACAGGTGGGGATACACATGGTCTGTGCAGTGTCTGTTTAGGAGCGGAGCCCGCATTGCGTGCGTTTGCCGCTGTGTGTGCTTCGCTCCTGGAAGGCTCTCTTTGAGGAGCCGCCACCTCCACGCCGGAGCCTACCCTTCTTCCTCCACCTCCACACCGAGGAACGATGAAGTACCGGCTGTAGAATCCGGGCTCTCTGTCGTGAAGAGGGACCACCTCAATGGCCTCCTTCCTCAGGAGAGCGTTTACTTCTTGTTCCATTACCAGAGCCTGCTCAGGCCCACCATAGTAGGAAGAACCCCCCAAAAATGAGGCACTGGAGAACTGAATGGATTTGGTAGTCTCTCTCTACAGTATGCAGGACCCATTGAGACACATTTGGCAGACGTCCCACGCTGCCAAATAGTCTACTAAGGGAATCAGTCTCTCGAGACTGACCTCTGGTGTAATGAGAATGGCTAGCTCGGTTTGCGACTCAGGAGACATCACACTGTCCCCTCTGGTTCTATCTGACTCATCCAGCTCCTCTCGGACTGGATGCTATGGTACAGACTTGGCCGCGGCTGCGTCTGTACACCTTTCCCCTGGTCATTCTGCTCCCCGGAGTTCTGGAGAGGGTGCGCCGAGACGGGCCGAGTATGGTTCTCGGACCTGATTTCCCTTCTCGACGGCTCTCCATGGGAGATCACCGTCTTGGAGGGACCTCCTCTCACAGGCGGGGCTCCACCCCCGCCTGGGGTTGTGGAGGCTGTGGGTGTGACCTCTGGGGGGGCACAACTCGTAGCTTCCAGTCTCTCAACCGAGGTTGTTGAGACCATTCTCCAATCCAGAGCTCCCTCAACAAGGAAACATGTACCCCCTGAGCGGAAATTTTTCACTTCTTGGTGCGGAGACTGCCAGCTCGACCCAGTTAACTGCCCAGTTGGTACAGTGCTGGAGTTTCTGCAGTTCCAATTCTCCACAGGGTTGACCCTCTCCACCTTGAAGGTCTACGTGGCGGCCTTTGTGGCCTATCGCGCCCCTCACGGTGGTCAGTCTATGGGCAGACACCCGCTAGTTACATGTTTCCTCTGTGGTGCGCTGAGGCTGAGGCCTCCGGTACGATCTCATGTCCCTCCATGGGACCTGGCTGTGGTGCTGAGGCTTTCTGTGAACCTCCTTCTCTTGAGAGAGTTGGGGATCTGCAGGCCCTCTCAGTGGCCCTCTCTTTTTTAGACTTTGCACCCGGTCTGGCCAAAGCATTTCTCTACCCCCGAGTAGGGTATATTCCTAAAAATTCCCTCCTCCACACCACGGCCTGTCGTACTCCAGGCCTTCTGTCCTCCTCCCTTTCGGGAGCCTGACCAGCAGAGGCTTAACTGTATGTGTCCAGTGTGAGCACTGGACGCATACGTCCTCAGAGCTGCCCGGTGGGTCATGGATGCCATCTGTCTGGCCTATGAGTTCTCTGATCTCCCCTCACCCTTGGGAGTCAAGGCTCACTCCACTAGAAGTGTGGTGGCCTCCAAGGTCTTTCTGGCAGGTGTCCCTATGCAGGACATCTGCAACGCTGCGGGTTGGTCCGTGCCCCTGACTTTCATCGGGTTCTATGGCCTCGACAGGCGAGCATCTCTGGGCTTTTTTGTTCTCTCGCCCTAGCTGTTCCACACTGGGCAAGTCTGGTGGCGTGGGCATACTCATTTCCATAGCGTTTCGACACAACTCGAGTTCCTGAAGGGGAACGTCTCCAGGTTACGTATGTAACCATGGTTCCTTGAGGGAAAGAGACGCTGCGTTTCAGTGCCATACTTCCTGCATCCCTGCAAGCACTTGCTTCATTCTCAAAGCTGCTGCTGTATCCGCACGTGCTTTTAAGCTTCCTGGTCGCTACGTCACCCTGCCCGTGATGTCTCGCCCATCTATTGGACTGATTACACATGTGATTCAGAGCATGGTCATGCTGAAGGCGTTCCCATAGAGTCTCGTTCCCTATAACTATAAACTATGACTATAATCTGACTGTTAATAGAGTAGCATCCTTAGACCAGTAACCAATACCCCACCTGGAAGATCTTTGAACTAGATTGTCTGGTGGGAAAAAGCTTTCAAAGTTGGACCTGAGCCATGCATACCAGCAGGTGGTGGTGGATGAGGAGTCACAGAAGTATCTGACTATAAACACCCAATGAAGTATGTTCACGTGCCAGAGATTACCTTTGGGGTGGGTGCAGGGAATTCCCAGAGTAGCAGTATATTTAGATGATATCCTGATAACGGGTGTGGATACAGTGGAGCACCTGGAGAACCTGAGCACAGTTAGAAATGTGTTTTCCTGCAGGATGAAGTGGAGTACCTCGGACATATTGTGAATGCCCAAGGGCTCTGCCTCATGAAAAAGAAAGTAGAGGTGCCACCTCCCACCAATCTGTCAGAGTTAAAGGCCTATCTAGACCTACTATGGGAAATTTCTCCCAAATCTGGTGTCTCTCCTGGCACCACTATATGAGCTCTTAAAGAAGGGAAAGCTCTGGGAGTGAACATCAGAGCAGGAAGAGGCTTATCAGCACTCAAAGAGGCTATGGTGTGGGGGCTGTGTTATCGCATAGAATGGAAGATGGTAGTGTACGACCCCTAGGATTTGGGTCCCATAATCTCACACCTGTAGAGAAAAGGTACTCTCAATTGGACAAAGAAGGACTGGCAGTAGTGTTTGGCATACAGAAATTCCATAAATACCTATATGGAAGATCCATTACCATCTGCACAAACCACAAACTTTTAATTTCACTGTTTAATGAGAAGAAACCAATTCCTCAGATGGGGTCTCCGAAAGTATGAACATGGGCAATGCTCCTGGGTGCCTTCGAATACACCATGGTCTACAAACTGGGCAAAGCCTATGCCAATGCTGATGCTTTAAGTAGATTGCCCCTTAAGGAGGATATAAAGGAGGAATGCGAGGTGGAACAGGTTCTGATGTCAGATGTGTTAGGTGATGCACCTGTGGATACCTGTCAAATCCGGTGCTGGACCTCCCGTGACGTGATGTCCAAGGTTTGGGAATATGTTCAGTGTGGATGGCCAAAAGTGTTAGACCCAACTTTTCAATCTTTCTATCAGAGGAGAACCAAATTAAGTGTTATAGATGGTTGTGTGCTGTGGCGGTCTAGAGCCATCATTCCTGCACAAGGGTGAGACAAATTGTTAAAACTGTTTAATCAGACCCACAAAAGGGTTTTGAGAATGAAAGGATTGGCCAGATCTTACTTCTGGTGGCCAGGTATGGACAAAGAAGTGGAGAACTACAACTACAACTCTACAACTATGTGTAGAGTGTCAGCAATTCAGGAAAGCTCCTGCAGCAGCTCCTTTACATCAATGGGAGTGGCCAGAGACACCCTGGTCCCAAATACACATTGACTATGAGGATCAGTTCCAAGGGAGGTTGTTCCTGATTGTAGTGGACTCACACTCCAAGTGGATGGATGCATACTTGACAATGACAGCAACATCCCAAAGAACCATAGAGAAACTCAGGCATAGTTTCAGCATATTTGGATTGCCACAGATCCTGGTGTCAGAAAACGGCTCTTGCTTTACCAGTGCAGAATTTGGAGCATTCATGAAAAAGAATGGAATTCAGCACATTAGAACTGCCCCTTTCCACCCATTGTCAAATGGATTAGCAGAAAGAGCTGTGCAAATGTTCAAAGTGGGTCTGAAGAAAATGAAAGGAGATAGCTATGGGCCAAAATTTGTTCCTGCTGTGATAGAAAGATGGAAAGGACATATTGATCAGATTTGCACTAGGGATGCACTCACAGTTTCAGAGTCTTTGAATGCCCATGTCTCACTGGGTGCTGAAGAGGACATCTTGCAGCCTGTGGAAAGCTTTCCTAAAGTGCCTGGGAAACTGGATGAATTGTTGCTAGCGACACAAACGGAGCCAAAGTGTGGTACTGAACAAATGGGAAAGACAGGGAGAGTGGATTCACACAATTCTAAAGAGACAGAAACACTTACCATGTGGAAGTCCTCCACAGAGAAATGTGTGCCGGGTTATCTGAAAGACTTTGTGAGTTAATTAAGAACTGAAAAGGGCATTCTTTCATAGTATGTTAAATACAGTGGCAGAAGTAAATTTTAATTTTTTTGTTGTGTTTTAAAGGGAAGAAGGAGTATTATAATGTTTAGGGGGGAGAGATGTAGTAGACTGAGTAAAATGTGTTTTGTTCCAGCAGTTCTGGTTATGGCTAGATGGGTTATGGCCACTATAGTAGGAATGTACCTAGGTTCTTGAAAAGAAGAAAACTATGTCCATGTGTGCTATTGGGTTGTTGTTGATAAGTTTTCCCCGGTAAAATGAGTGTGTGACCATTCACATTGCCCACATGTTAATTATTGCAAGTTATTACAAATGCTTAATTGGAAAACATACAAATATAAAGGTTCTACAAAGTGGTGGTTACTATGGTGTATCTAGGAGGTTTCAAGTCAAGTCAAGTCAAGTCAAGAGGCTTTTATTGTCATTTCAACTATATATAGCTGACATAGTACACAGTGAAATGAGACAACGTTCTCCAGAACCTTGGTGCTACATAAAACAACATAGTCACCTCACACAACATAGAGTTACAAAACACAGAGCTGAGGACTAGACTAAGTTGTCCTAGCCACATAAAGTGC
>CM074918.1:277191-282191 GCA_037576815.1 Pangasius larnaudii
CCTCCGGTCCTCTAGCACTGCTCGACTGGTCCCACCATCTCTCAGGGTACAAGGAAGACATGCATCGAGACTCTTCTTTGTTCTGCCACCAAGGTGGTGGAATGAACTTCCCCTAGATGTCCGAACAGCTGAGTCACTTGCAGTCTTCAAATGACGTCTAAAGACTTATCTCTTCATAAAGTACTTAAGTTAGCACTTACAAAAAAATTATAAAATAAATAAATAAATGTATTGTCTATGTGCTTGTTTATTTCCTCCCCAACAGAGTTTTGGACTGATGGTATCCTAGTTTGTGACCTAGTGAGCCAATATCATAATGTATTTTTGATAGACTTCAAAGCATTTCTGTAAGTTGCTCTGGATAAGGGCGTCTGCCAAATGCAGTAAATGTAAATGATAATGACACAATAGAATGATAAAGATAAGATATGAGTTTTAATAAAATGCATATGGTGATATAAACAAATCCTGACAGGAACTAAATATAAATATACGGAGCAGCATTATTCCCACTGGGAGAGCCCTTCAGCACAAATCTATTTTATGAACAAAATCCATATATTAATTGAGAAACACATTTTTAGTGTGTTGTTTATTTTGTTTGTAAGTTTGCATATATTTATATGATATCTAGCTATTATAATTACAGAACTGATTATATATGTACACTTGGAATATTTTTGTGAACATTTCATAATCCAAATAGAATAGATTAATGGTCATACGACAACGCAAATTCAGAATAACTCTTGATGATAATAATACAGAAAACAATTCACAATAATTGGTGACACAAAACAGGGGACATAGTTTCTGGTTGTTAAAAAAAAGTCACATCAGGCTTGGAGTAAACCAAGGGGCAGGATGAGTGTTAATCACATATAATTAACATGGCAGTGTGTTGGATGTGATGTGGTCTGGTGTAACAAGTGCTTAAGAAGATCTCCAAATTGAGTGAAGGATAATGAAATTTTGATAACAACATTCTGAGAGTTTTAATTATTATTTATAAATTTATTATTTCTATTTTTTAAAAAAGCAATCTGCATTGTTAAAAGAGCAAGAGAAAAGAGCAAGGCTGGTGAGGGAATGACTTTTTATCGAAAGCAAGAACTAACTTGTTTATTGGACGTTCCATAACAATAAATCTAACTATAAACCTTTAAAATTTCATGCACTCTAAAAGCAGGGTTGCGCAGGTTGGGTCATTTTGTTGAGCTGTTTCACATCATGTTAACCCAACTTTTGCATAACATAAAGGCTGGGTTGTTGTTGTTGTTGTTGTTACAACCCAGTGATTTCGTCGATTTTTTTTTTTCCTGTTAGAAACCTGATATCCCAGAATTTGGGTATTTTTTGCTGCTGCAACATCATTGTATATAACACAAAGCCACCAAATTCCTTAGTCATGGTCACCGTCGAGAAGTGAAATGAATCATGGCTGAGAGAAAATCCGTAAGTCCCTTATTTCTTACTTTTTTCTTCAAATATGATGTCTATTAAAATTGATATGTAGAGTAATCTTAATCAGCACTATTAGGTAGCTAACATTAGTCTGTTATTTTCTGACAGGAGTTAGCTATTCAGGCTTCTTGTTTTCTAACCTTAGATTTTGCAATTTATTATTACTTAGCTAGCAGTCTTACCTAAAATTATTTTAGTATCTAATGTTACCTAGCATCAGACTTTAGATAACATTGTCTATCGCCGCCAGATTAGCCTAATTTTAACAGTTAAAATAACAGAATAAGAACCCTCACCAAATTTGCTGTTACGTACCCACTACCTACGACTGCTGAGGGGTTCTGAAAGACAAATGTGGCTAACGTTAGAAGATATTACATGCAAATTATTTCGAATGAATCTGCTCTTGTGTGTGTGTGTGTGTGTGTGTGTGTGTATTCCCAAAGAAAATCTGTGCGATGACCGGTTGAATCTACGCAGCTACAGGATAATAAATTGCCTTAGCTCTGTACCAAGTTACTGACTTTACTTACATACTGTCAATAATTTTACAGATCAACTGAACCATGAGATACGGTAAGTATCTAAGTAATGGCTGACTGATAAAACAAGGCTTACTATAGTTATCTGTATTAGATTGTGGCTAGTTAATGTTTTTTTTACTTATTTGTCAGTGTTTTATAAGACTGGGACTGCATCAATAACCGGGAAATTTTCCCGGTGATTATTGATTTTATCGGTAAATTTATCGGTAAATCTATAGCGTAGTCGTCCATGTATACTATTACAACCACACAGATGGTGTCATATCAGGACAGGCCACTAGACGGCGCTGTATTACGCGTCAGAGGAGTGATGGCGCGCACTCATCTCTACAGGGTGT
Source organism: Pangasius larnaudii (assembly GCA_037576815.1). Lineage (NCBI taxonomy): Eukaryota > Metazoa > Chordata > Actinopteri > Siluriformes > Pangasiidae > Pangasius > Pangasius larnaudii. The sequence continues at coordinate 279,539 of CM074918.1, forward strand.
GTTTTGTCTCCCCTTGCGGCCTCCCAAAGCTATTACACCAGGCATTAAGCTAGCAGACGCAAATTACACAAATTTAAATATAATTTTAAACCATCAGTGTTTCAAAGCCACATCGAGAAAATAAAGCGCTAATCACTGATCGATATATCGATGTTTTATGACATCACTAGTATATATGTATTGCATTTCGTTAATTATGGCTCTTTTGAAATGTTTGATGTTCACAATATATAATATTTTTAATTTCAGACTTTTATGCCCTTGTATTTTTAAAAAAAAAAAATTGATTTGACAAATGGTTTGAGTGAATTATGAAAAAAAAAACCAATGTCAGTGTACAGTGAACACAGAGAGCTGACTAGCTCAGATGGTTAAAAAAAAAAAAAAAAAAAAAAAAAAAGATCAAAACAGGTGAAGTAACCAACCAACCAGCCAGTAGTCCCTGCGAGAAAACACCCTTTACTGTCCCTTTACTGTTTCTTATTTAGTGTTTATAGCGGAAACCGCTACATTTTAGAGCGTTGGTTTGGTATGATTTAAAATCAGGCGGACACTAAAGCCACCACAGGGGTCCTTGGGGTGCAGGATGTAGAGGAAGCGGAAGTTACGGTGTGATATCTGAAGCTGTTTCCTGCACCGAACTGCTCGTGTGACGTCTCCACTTAGAGTGTTATTATTGGCTGAAATCAGGCACATGGTGCCCGAAACTGCGGTCATGTGGTACAACGCAGCTGTCATACTCAAGTGCCTGATTGAAATGACTTGATTTTTTTTTTTTAATGATAATTAGATCATTTATTTTCATTTTTACTATTGAGTACTTAGTGTGGAGAAGATTTCTTAAGATCCAGGTGTTTAATTAAGTAACGCGGTCCTTGTGTGTGTTTTATTTTCTAGTTAGGGGTCCTGAGGGGTCCTTTCAGTATTGATGACGTCACATGGCCAGCCCGTTTACTATTTGGTGTAGAAAACAGAAGCGCTCATTAGAGGTTAATAACGGGCTTATTAAGGGCTTGTAGGAGGTGAGCAGCATGTCGAGTGTGTTAACGTTTCAGACGCAGATCGCCTCGGTGATGGAGGTGTTCGCTAACGCCGCTGTGGCGGAGATCTGTAAAGTTGTGGAGGTGAGTTACACCGAGTTACAGATGGAGATGCTGAAGAGCCAGAAGGAGAACACTCTGCTCAAACGGAGACTCAAGATGATCGAAATGCGGGACTCGTTTTATAAAAGAGCCAACAGGCTGAAGGACTCGGCGGGGGGAGAGGGTGAGTGCACACACACACACACACACACACACACACACACACACAGCGCGGCGCTTTTTAGTGAGTCAGATCATTCGGCTCGGCTGGCTCACCAATATGAGTCGACTCCTTCAGCTCCCGTAAAAGAAGAATGAAAGAATAAAGAATCCGACTCTTATATGCGAGTCGACTCGCAGTGTTCACCTCAAACGACTCCGTGTTATTTTATCAGGAGTCGACTCTTCGGCTCCCAAACGACTCCTTGCCATTTTTTGTGATATTATTGTTTTGGATTGCTGAGTTAAATTCCTTCTCTACCTTGGAAGTATTGTGTTTGTTATTTTTTGTAAATATTCAATCAAGATGGCGCCGCACATGGTAGCCTCCGTTTGTTGCTTGGTACTTGTACTATTTTTGTTTGTTTGTCCTGTCTTAAGCAACTTTTTCCCGATCAGCTTTACAAAAAACGAACTCCTGGATATCAGAGATAGCGCACCAAATTACTTTTTGTCGACGTTTGAGCATTCAGACGTTTTACTGGACATTTTAGTCGGAGGAGCTGCGATCCTATACAAACGCTCCAGGCGCCGCGAACGAGGGAAACGCGCTGGTGCGCTCGTGAAATTCCGACAGCGCGGTTTTAGGGCATTCATCTGGCGAATCTCCGCTCCCTAGCAAACAAATCAGACGAACTACAACTCCTCACCCGCACGAACAAGGACTTTTTAAACTCTTCTGCGCTTTGCTTCACGGAAACCTGGCGGAACGGAGCCATCCCGGACAGCGCGCTTCATCTAACGGGCTTCCAGCTGTTCACAGCGGGTCGCGTCCCCGAGTCGTCGGGGGAAACGAGAGGCGGTGGATTATGTTTTTATATCAATGAAGGCTGGTGTACAGACGTGACAGTTTTAAAGAAGATGTGCTGCCCAGATTTGGAAGCTCTCTTTATTAACTGTAAGCCTTTTTATTCGCCGCGGGAGTTTTCTTCGTTTATTCTGGTGAGCGCGTACATTCCTCCTGACGCGCGTGTGAACTGGACTGTTGGCCGACCAGATCACACACACAGAGCAGCGTTACCTGCTTCATTATCATTTACATTTATAGACTTCTACACATATACACTTATCCAGAGCGACTTACATTTATCTCATTTATATAAGTGAGCAGCTGAGGGTTAAGGGCCTTGCTCAAGGGCCCAGCAGTGGCAGCCTGGTGGTGCTGGGGATCGAACTCATGACCTTCCGATCAGTAGTCCAACGTCCTAACCACTGAGCTACCATTAAAATCATTCTCTGTGATTTTAATAAAGCTAATCTCACTTGCGAACTGCCCAAATACAGACAGCACATCACATGCCCCACCAGGGACAGAAATGTACTGGACCATTGCTACACTGCAAACCACTCTG
>CM074918.1:287191-294030 GCA_037576815.1 Pangasius larnaudii
AGAAGCCCTTCAGCTGCCTGCACTGCGGAAAACTCTTCTCAGATCAGAGCAACCTGAAGAAGCACGTTAACGTGCACACGGGCGAGAAACCGTACGGCTGCGTGCAGTGCGGCAAAACCTTCAACCAGTCGTCCAACCTGAAAACGCACATGAAGATCCACACGCGGGAGAAACCGTTCAGCTGCGAGCACTGCGGCCAGATCTTCGCCTACAAGAGCAGTCTGGTGAAACATCAGCAGAGGAACTGCCTTACTCTCCAGAACCCGCTCCAGAACCCACTCCAGAACCCGCTGCCACAATTTTAGACCTTTCTAAACCTGGAAGTCATGTTCTGCAGACTGTACGCAGTTAGAGACTATCTGACCTGCGCTGGAGTAATTCCTTCACGTGCTCCTGACTTTTTTTTCTCTCTGGATTAATAATCCCTTCATCTCCAGAGAACAATCCCTGCACTGATACTTCCAGGAGCACGTGCCTCTGAAGCGTGCTCTCGGTCCCCTGCCGAGTGCTCTAATATACGGTAGAGACCTACAGACGCTCTCGTTTTTTAGGTTAAAGGCGTTCCCAAGTGAAGTGATTAAATACAGAGGAAGTAAAAAGACTTTCACTGCAAACCAGGGTTTCCTTTTTAATAAATACCCAACTATGTGTATAAAATTATAGAATTCATTATTAAAATAATGAAAGTGGCCACTGGAATGTGTTGTGTATCTGACAGGGAGACGGATTAGTTCTTCAGTTTCATGCCTGTAGAAGAATTTATTTTTTTTTTTATTCACACTCCTGCAACAGTAAAATGAACGGAAACTTACATACAGTGCCTTATTATTATTATTATTATTATTATTATTATTATTATTATTATTATTAGTTATCCAAGTTAACTTGTTAAATTTAGAAATGAGACAGATGGATGGACTGACAAATGGACAGAGAGAGAGAGAGAGAGAGATTGATGCTTGCTGTAATACTGACTGTGTCCACACGGGGCAGCAACACACTGCTAAACGTACAGGGAACTGGCAAGAGCGTGTGTGTGTGTGTGTGTGTGTGTGTGTGTGTGTGTGTGTGTGTGTGTGTGTGTGTGTGTGTGTGTGTGTGTGTGGTGGAACGTTGTCCACATTTTTGTTATTTCATCACACACACACTCTCTCTCTCTCTGTTGCTCTCTCTCAGTTTTTCAGTTTTCAAGGTTTTTTCAGGTTTCATTTATTTCAGAAGAAATAAAAAGACAAAACAAAAAAATAATAATAATAATAGGTTAAAATAAACAAAACAAATGGTGCAAACACTGTACATAAATTAAGGACAATATAAAGGCACTATACACAGAATAATTAAAAAAGAAGGATAACGTGAGTAAGATTACAGAATAAAAGTATGAATTTAATAAAGATAAGAAAAATGTAAAGCAGTAATAAAGAGGGGCGACAGGAGACGCGAGGGCGAGGCAGATCCCTCACTGCGGCAGGAGAGACGGATAGTGCTGCTAGACTCTCTCTCTCTCCATCTGTATCTGTCTGCTGCTCTCTCTCTCTCTCTCTCCATCTGTCTCTCTCTCTGTCTCTCTCTCTCTCCATCTGTCTCTCTCTCTCTCTCTCTTTGTGTGAGTGTTAGATGGGTGTCTCTGGTTCGACATTATGTAGGTCAGCGGTTTTGAGTTACTGATTAGAAACGTGTGAGAGAGAGAGAGTGCATTAGCATGCTAATATACATGTGCACACACACACACACACACACACACACCCTGTCCTGGGAACCTGAACACACACATGACACAGACAGGAAGTGGTGAAACTGGGTGACTAAACAGTTTTCATCACAGCAAAACACACACACACACACACACACACACAGAGCCATATCAGTTTATAACATAATGGCAATATAAATATTGATCAGAGCTGCATTCTGTTTTTCTTACTTTCCTTTTTCTTTTTCTTTTTTTTAACTTGGGGGGCGGAGCTAAGGTCTAGCTTAAAGAAGCAGAATCAGATTTTTAAGAGATAATTAACAGATATGATTATTATCTATATTTAAAAACAGTTTATAAACTTTAGATTTATAGCAGAAGGTTGTGAGTTTAAGGTCTCGGAACAAAACCCTGAACAGTCACATGATCACGTGCTTCTGCCCCAAATCTGAGTCACATTTATATTAAAATCATCTGCACAATGAAGGAAAATCTGCAGCACAGCAGGATTTAATAAACAACACTGGGTTTTATACACTGTTCTCCTCGGCCTAAAACAAAAATAGATATTATCATCATCATCATCTGTTGTTTTTTTCTGGTTAACTCACTCAGGACATGAAAGATCTCACATATTACTCAATAATTTACTAGTTATGTGGCACGGAGATCACAGGCTGCGTTTACACGCACATCAAATTCAGTTTGAGGTCCGTATTCCGAATACGATGTTTATATGCGTACAGAAATCGGAATATTCCTGTATACATGGTTTGCTTGCTGTAAGTTTTCCTGAGTCATGTTTCCTAAATACAGAGCTACAGCTACGCATCTGTTAGCTCCCATAATCCCTTGCGGGCTGAGCTGCGTGTATCACCTTTCAGTGGATTTTCTGAATAAGGCGTTTACATGCAACAGATTTCTGATTAAACAGGAATATTCCAGGGACGGGAATCGGAATCTGGGGAATCAGAAAATCTGAATCGGATTGCAGCGTTTACATGCGTGACTCGATACCAATTAGAATATCGCCAAATTCTGATTAATATGAGGATATTGAAGTGCGTGTAAACGTAGCCAGTGAGAGATGATTAAAATCCACTCAGGGTCACAGTTCAGCAGTGAAAAGAACTTTTATTTGTCTGGATTATAAACACGCGCACAGCAAGTTTCATATTTTATTTATAAACTGTTTTCAAGACTGAAGAATGTAGCTGTACTATAAATAGCAGGATTTCTCTTTTTTTTTCTTTTTGAATTTTTATTTTTACTTTTTATACAATCACTTGACAGTGTATATATTTACATACACACATTTTATATATATATATATATATATATATATATATATATATATATATACATACACACACACACACACACACACATACAGATATATAAAATTCCATGTGTTTCTATGATACATATAGCAGCAGCAAAAGTGGACACGAGAGTGAAACACACAGAGCGTGAGCTCACAGAGTGATAATTACCAGCAGAACATACACACACACACACACACACACACACACAGTGTTAATTTTCTTTTAGAAAACTTATAAAGTTTCAGTTTATCCAATCACACGCCTTTATGTAAATTATTTAGCTGAAGGGATCTCATCGGACCAGAGACCACAGGCTACAGGGCGAGAGAGAATAACTCTGGTCTGATTAGTGAGCTCGTAATGTGGCTCGTTTTAAAAGAAAATTTGAAAACAGAACCAGAATGGATGGAGGAGTGTGTGTTTATTCTCTACAGCAAATCCAGGACAGATGTGTCACCTGTTAACGTGAAACAGTGCTACGAAACAAAACATAACCACTTCACATTGTCTTATACATAAAGCCATAAATCTGTTATTAATGTCTTAGAATTAAAGGCTAACTCTCATCAGTTTGTTCATGCATAAACACAAAAGTGCAGAGAGCCAATCAGAGCCCTGGTGCTATAGCTCCGCCCACAAAGTGCCTGAGGCTGAGACTAACAGCGTGAATTAATTTAACTTTCTTTCTCCTTTTTTCTTTTTTTTTAAAAAGTTTGTATTGTATACCAAAGTCTTCATCTTTATTTCATCACTCACAGCTTCATCTAATTATTATTATTATTATTATTATTATTATTATTATTATTATTATTATTATTATTGATATTGTTGTACCCTTGTAAAGCTCCTCTGAGTAAAATTGTGTGTGTGTGTGTGTGTGTGTGTGTGTGTCTGCCTGTGTGTGTGTTACTTATTGCTCAGCAGTTTGATAAGTGTGGAAACAGGAAGTGGCACGCGTGACCTTCAGTTTAGTGCTTGTTTTTTAAATTCCAGTCTCCATATTTGGATTGCCGTGTCATCTGTCCATGTCTTTTTCTTTCTAATGTCTTTCTTTATTTCTATTTTTAAACTTGTTTAAGTTCTCTCGAGGTCCAGTACTGCTTTTTTTAAACCTGGAATAAAAAACATTTCCAGTGTCTCAAAACAATCCCTCGTTCCGTATTTAGTGCAACAGATTTCACTGTAACGTTCAGTGGCAGAATTTACCCAGAATGCATTGCTGCAGTCTGTCTGAAGTCTTCCTTCCAAAACAACCCTGACTGAAGAGGGGCTAGAAGATTGGTGAAGAAATAATGGAGAAAATACTCCATTTTGTTGCACTGAGCAATTTAGCTATGATTTAGCACTTTAGCTGTGGCTAGCAATAAGAGCTAACAGAGCATAAACAGTAAAAGACATAAATAAAATACAGGTTAAGTGATTATCCGTTCATAGGTTTTTCCCGCCCTCACCCTACCGTCATACTACTAAGCAACAACAATGCAAGGGGCGATTGTACGTTTTCTACCTGTCTGTGAAAAAACAATAGAAACACTCATAGAATTTGTAATGGTTTTAATGGGAATTGTATTGGTTTTAACTCTAATAGTCCCTCTGGGTCTCTACTGGTAATTTGTTGCCTTCTGTTGGTGGCATGTTATGTCTAGTGGATACCATTATATACCTACATCCTTAATGCATCCTACTACGTAATGGATAACATTTTAATGGTTAACAGCTGACAGTTTTAATGGTATTTGTAGTGGAATCCATTAGAATTTCTTTGATGGTTTCTACTGTTGTTGTTTTTTTCAGCAGAGGGAGCAGTGGCAAATATTTCAATTCTGTGCAAATTATGTATGATGCTGGGTCGAATTACTCCTCGGACGCGATCCTACGGAGCATCTGGTGCGACGTTCCTTCAGTTCCCTGCTCACAACTTTAGCTCCTGCCTGCAGCTAGTTCCTGTTTACTGTCTGATGCAAAAATAGAACAAAAAACTTTCCAAGTTTTTATCTAATCCTGTCGTTAAATGGACAGGACACACCCGTAGATTATTCAGTTGTTAAGTTATTGTTGTTCAGTGTTGTGTGTACGTAAACCTGCATAAAGACGTTATAACAGCTCGAATACACGACTAATGAAGCTCAGCTAAACACCTGGACACGCCCACTGCAGCCATCCGGGTTAAAACTAGATTTTTTTTATTATTGATTCTGAATTTATTTAGAGCTGAATGGAGGAAGATGGAGTAAAACTGTTCGTTATACAATGGCTGGTGCTTATAAATGTGTTTATAAATGTGATGGTGGAGCCTCATTCCCTGATCCCGAAGTTCTCGAGCTTTTATAGGGTTTTATGTTTCTTTGACACTTTTATTACTTAAAAACTAATGTTCCAGTTTGTAAACAGGATTATTTGTATTTTTCCCTCAAACTTTCCCTATTTTTTTGACAGTTTTCACAGTATTTTCTCAGGAACAAACGTGACTTCCGCCACGACTCGGCTCCCAGCCGCTCTGACAACACGTAGTCAAGTTCAGAGTTTGAGCGGAAGTAAAAGCAAAGCGACACGCGTCAGCCAATCAGAAGCCAGCACGGAATCCGTCCCACCAATGAGAGATCGTCGAGGCGGAGTCACGATTGCTGTTGCTAGGGCTATAGCTTCTACTTTGTTACTATCACTGCCTGGCCAATGAGACGCCAGCTCGTGAGGTATCAAAACGCTCTCTCGCGAGCTGCACCGGATTGGGCGCGACGCGTCGCTTGTTCCTGCCCTTCGCCTCAGGCTGCGCTGTGATTGGCCGGTTGAGCTGTCAATCACGCTGAGGGTTCCGTTTAGGTGCCGTTGATGGGAATTTGGCGACTCGCGTCACTGCACAGAGCTGCCTGGCCATAACGGGGCGTTACCAACTTTTTTGTTTTCTTTTATTTTTTTTTCCGTCTATTTTTTTTCCGCACAGAATCGGTTTCGATTCTTGTACTTTGTAAATATTTTCTCGGTTTTTGTACCGGCTGCGTCGGAATGGAGCTGAATTCCCTTTTAATCCTGCTCGAGGCTGCAGAGTATCTGGAGAGGAGAGACCGAGGTATTTACTGCAGCAGCGCTACCTATCATTCTCTCTCTCTATCATTCTATCACTCTATCACTCTATCATTCTCTCTCTCTATCATTCTCTCTCTCTATCACTCTATCATTCTCTCTCTCTATCATTCTCTCTCTCTATCACTCTATCACTCTATCATTCTCTCTCTATCATTCTCTCTCTCTATCATTCTCTCTCTCTATCACTCTATCATTCTCTCTCTATCACTCTCTCTCTCTCTATCACTCTATCATTCTCTCTCTCTATCATTCTCTCTCTCTATCACTCTATCATTCTCTCTCTATCATTCTCTCTCTCTATCATTCTATCACTCTATCACTCTATCATTCTCTCTCTATCACTCTCTCTCTCTCTATCACTCTATCATTCTCTCTCTCTATCATTCTATCACTCTATCACTCTATCATTCTCTCTCTATCATTCTCTCTCTCTATCATTCTCTCTCTCTGTCACTCTATCATTCTCTCTCTATCACTCTCTCTCTCTCTATCACTCTATCATTCTCTCTCTATCATTCTATCACTATCACTCTATCATTCTCTCTCTATCATTCTATCACTCTATCACTCTATCACTCTATCATTCTCTCTATATATATCTATCATTCTCTCTATATATCACTCTATCATTCTATCATTCTCTCTCTCTATATCTATCATTCTCTCTCTATCACTCTATCACTCTCTCATTCTCTCTCTCTATCTATCATTCTCTCTCTCTATCACTCTATCATTCT
>CM074918.1:410981-418481 GCA_037576815.1 Pangasius larnaudii
CCTGTTGCGTTTCTGAACTTCCTGTTGCGTTAGCGAATTTCCTGTTGCGTTTCTGAACTTCCTGTTGCGTTAGCGAATTTCCTGTTGCGTTTTTGGTTCTGCTGTTCTGTTTACGAATTTATTGCTGTGTTTCCAAATGTTATTGTGTTGAAGAATTTCCTGTCGTGTTTCCTGTTGGTTTTGTTGTTGCGTTCCCGAACTTTGTGTTGCGTTTTTTGGTTTTGGTTTGTTAATGTTCTGTAGTTATTGATTTATGCAGTTTGTCTTACAGCTGATACACAAAACTATACCTTTAATATCTGTCATACGGAACATCGTAAAAGAATCACCGTAATCCTACAGTCGGTGTTCCTCTGGGTTCGGTTCTCGGTCTGCTCTCATTCTCCTCTTCCACTGAACCAGTTAATAAATCATTAATAATAATAAACATTACACAGACGTTACACACAGAACCGACGCAGAACCTAAGCGCTGAGATCACGATGATGCTGACTGCTCGAGGGTCTTCTGTAACGATGATGTCCGTTGCTACGACGACACTATAGTGATAAAAGTGTACGCTGTGTTAAGAAGCCGGGCAGCTATCGTGATAGTGTGAAACATTAATGTCGGCTGTGTGTGTGTGTGTGTGTGTGTGTGTGTGTGTGTGTGTGGTTTGATGAGAGTGTGTGAGGTGCTGTGTGTGGGAGGCGAATGCAAATCAGACCCTTGGCAAAACGCACTGATTCTTCACCCTGACACACTGACACACACTGACACACACTCACACACACACACACACACACACACACACACACACACACTCGCACTCACACACACACACACACACACACACACACACAGACATATGTAGAGATCTTCTGTTTATCGGAGATGCTGCATGTTTCGTTCTTGTTTCTTATATAATTAGGATTTTTAGTCACGGCGTACGAACCTCAGCGGCGGCACGTCGTTTTAATCACCTTTAATTAATTAAACCGTAATTAACTGCGATGTTGGTGAACGTAGCGAATCTTACTGTTTATTCTCACTCAAATATTTAATGAACATTAATTCATTACACTAAAATGAAAAGTAAGCAATGAAACACTGTCTTGCTGTTATAGAAAAATAAGAGCACTTTTTTTTATTTATTAATGAATAACACATCATACATTTTTATCCATTTAGAGTTACATTTAATGTTGTAGAACGTCGGTGAAACACGTCAGTCCCTGTTCTCGCTTACGTTATTTAAAAAAACACGCAGTTTGTTCCGCAGGTTACTGAAAAACCACAAAGAAGCGTAAACTCCTCTGTCCTGAAGACGTCGGAAAACTTACAGCTACAGCTTCACCTCTGACTGGTACAAAGCGCTGACACTGGAGACTCCTTCCATCACTGTTACATAAACTTCTCCTTACAGATCTCACGTTTTTACTTAGTTGCACGTCCTTGTGAATGTGCTGTTGCTATAGAAACCATAACGTATCAGAACGAGTGCATTAATATAAACCTGCGCTACTGTCAGAGCTGCTGAACTCAACAACAGGTAAATAAAAAAATCCAGTATTAAGGAAAATAATCAAAATTATTGTGTAGCTTTAAAACAATCCATCAGGAATCTGTAATGGTTTCCATTAGCGATGTTCTGGTTATTATTAAATCCCACTAGGACCCAACAGGGCCGACTTTCACAGGGAGAATAAAACGAGATAAACCACCAGGAACCATTAGAACCCACACATTCCATTAAACCACCATTACAGACCATTACATACCATCAGAACCACATTAGAACTCATCAAAAACACATTAGAACCCATCAGAACTGCATTAGAACTCATCAGAACTGCATTAGAACCCACCAGAACCATATTAATGCCCATCAGAACATTATAACCCATTGGAAACACATTACAACCCATCAGAAATACATTAAAATGCACCAGAACCACATTAGAGCTCATCAGAACCACATTAGAGCTCATCAGAACTACACTAGAGCTCATCAGAACCACATTAGAACCAATTAGGAACCAACAGAAATTGCTAAAGTTCTAATTATTATCAGTAGGGTATTAGTTAGCTAGCTGTTCGGTAGCTAAGTATTTCCTATTAGCTGACACACGTTAATGACAGACATTTGTTTCTAACACTAACAGTTTCTAACGTTTGCCAAATTTAAAATTTTAATGAATTTTAATGAATTTTAATGAGTTTTAAAGCATGAAGCATCCTAAATTTAAAAAATTTGTGGATGTTAGCGTTAGCCGTTTGCTAATTCCGCCTGGAGGGACGAGTGAGTCTGAGCTCGTCGGAATCAATTTCTCCTGAAACAGCCGAGTGAAATGCAAATCACAGTTTTACTCTCAGCCTGAAATCAGAGCCCCGGTTTACTCTAATACCCGCTTTAATTTAGCGCGCTAACGCTGAACCCCGGAGGACTGACGCGTGTCCCTGATCTCTCTCTCTCTGCTAGTCTCTCTCTCTCTCTCTGCTAGTCTCTCTCTCTCTCTCTGCTAGTCTCTCTCTCTCTGCTAGTCTCTCTCTCTCTCTGCTAGACTCTCTCTCTCTCTGCTAGTCTCTCTCTCTCTGCTAGTCTCTCTCTCTCTCTCTGCTAGTCTCTCTCTCTCTCTCTCTCTCTGTTAATCTCTCTCTCTCTCTGCTAGTCTCTCTCTCTGTCTCTCTCTCTCTGTTAATCTCTCTCTCTCTGCTAGTCTCTCTCTCTGTCTCTCTCTCTCTGTCTCTGTCTCTCTCTCTTGTGTAAATCACACAAACAATTTTCACACTGATTAGTGCATTATTTAATCTGTGTTTAACTCGATATCTTTAGAGGTGAACTATAGTTATTACCGTTTCTCATCTGAACTAAAATAAAGGTTGAACAGGCCACGCCCACAACAGTACAGACCCCATTCACAACAGTACAGGCCACACCCACAACAATAGCGCTCACTACATAGCCACAGACTACAAGCAGATTACGAGATTGCGTAATTAATCAGAAAGGCTAACGTCTATTCTACAAACTGCTGGACCAATCGAACACCTCGATATGTTTAGCCACGCCCCCTCATTATCATACAAGCGCTAATGCTGAATGTATAGACATGTAGAAAAATTACCTTATAGACTGTTTGAGAAAGAGTTAAAAGTTTTTATTTATGTTTATTTATTTATTTTATTTTTAATAAGTCTGTGTGTTGAGCTATAGATTTTTCACTGATTTGAGCCTATTAATGATTTTTAATTTGGGGATAAAATGTTGTTTGTTAGCATGATGTGAGAACTGAATATCAGTGTGTGTATGTGTGTGTCGCTAAATCTCACTATCTCACTCGCGTTTTTGCTGCAGCAGTGCATCGTGGGATATCGATCATCATGAGGCGGCGTCTGTAATTGGTTAAAATGGCCGAGTGCAGAGAGGGAAAACCGCTTCCCAGCTCCGGCCTGGATACCAGCCAAAAACCTCCGCTTTCTTCTCCGGCTGAATTCCAGTCTCAGCCTGACTGGCAGCAATTACTGCGTCTGAGCCAAAGTTACGCTCACACACACACACTCACACACACACACTCACACACACTCACACACACACACACACACACACACACACACACACACTCTCACACACCCCTAATTACTGCCAATTAGACGAGGCGTGTAGGGAGAAAGGAGAAGCCGCAGGGACGTTCAGGCTTGAGGGGGTGAAGAAAGGGGGAGGATTGGGCAAGTAAGGGGGGGGTTGGGGTGGTAATGGGGGGGTAATAGGGGGGTGGGGGCTAATGGGGGGTTTCAAGGGCTTTAGATACGCGACTGGAAGGAAAAGGTTACTGAGGGAAATAATGAGAAATGATAAATGTGTCTCAGAAACGCAATTAAGGTTCAGTGGCGTACGGATCAAACCACAAACCTCCCACTGCTGCTCCTCATACTCACGTTATTACTAGTAGTACTAGTATTAGTAATATTAGCAGTATTAGTTGAAGCTGTAGTAATAGTACTATTAGTAGTAGTAGTAATACTAGTTGAAGTAGCAGCAGTACAAATACTATAAGTAATATTACTAGTAATATCCTTCTTCTTATTATTATTATTATTATTATTAGTAGTAGTAGTAGTAGTAATAATAGTGGAAGTAGTAGTGATAGTATTATTATCAGTAATATTAGTAGTAGTAGCACTAGTTGAAGTAGTAGTGATAGTATTATTATTAGTGATATTAGTAGTAGTAGCACTAGTTGAAGTAGTAGTGATAGTATTATTATCAGTAATATTAGTAGTAGTAGCACTAGTTGAAGTAGTAGTGGTAGTATTATTACTAGTGATATTAGTAGTAGTAGCACTAGTTGAAGTAGTAGTGATAGTATTATTATTAGTGATATTAGTAGTAGTAGCACTAGTTGAAGTAGTAGTGATAGTATTATTATTAGTAATATTACGAGTAATAGCTGAAGTAGTAGTGGTAGTAATAATACTGTTATTATTAGTACTATTTGAAGTAGTAGTAGTATTAGTAGTAGTAGTAATAGTTGAAGTAGTGGTAACAGTAGTATTATTAGTAGTATCAGTAGTAGGTTTAATAGTACTGGGTTTATAGCCGTGTTACTGAGTAAGAGAAACCTTCACAGAGAGAGCAGTCAGGCGAAGATGATGGAGGAAATGTGACTATTATTAATATTATTAACCAATGCCAACCCCTCTGTGTAATGCTAATCAGCTACCTCTATTGTATCATTTAGCGAGGTTTGTTTTGGTTAGCTAACACACTCCAGTAACGCTAGTTAGCTTATCCAGTGCTAACGCTGGTTACCAAACCAAGCTTGTCTCAGCTGCTCAGCTACATTTCAGTATCGGAACGATGTGAGCGTTTCATGTTTCTCCACAGCGCAATTCTGCCACTGTTTTGAAGAAATGTATTAAAAATAGTCAACATCTTCTCGAGGAAGCAATAACTACGAGGGCAGCGATGTGTACTTTAATAACTACGTAAAAAAACTACGTAGTCAAAATACTACACAGCTCACTCGATAAAATGTTCCGAATAACAACGGGAAAGCTTTTGCACACAAAAATGTGTGACGTTTCATTATTTACTGGATGATCACAGACAAACGCTCAGTCCGCCTGCACTTTACAAAAAATAGTCACATAAACAACAGAATACAAATATAATAATTATATTAGTTTCGTGGAAAAGTTTAGTTTAAAAAATAATGATGTTTTTGTTATATACAGAGAGTAACTCCTAACTACACCACAGGGACAGAAAACAGCAGTTAATGCTCAGTGTAAGTGACCAGAACATTACTGAGATTTTTTAATCATTCAGTTTAATATTATTAGTCATAATAAGGAGTTTAATCTGGAAAAAAAAAAAAGGTAGATATTAACCTTAAAAACATCAAACAAACAATGCAACAAAATATAAAGTGACTCTACAGCACCTTCTACACTTAGCAAAAATTAAAAATTCACAGAGCTTCCATCAGTTCTCCTTCTACACTGGTGTTTTCGAATGATTTTCAAACATTTCAGACACTGAAACGTCTGAAATCGCTCACATCGCTAAACCGTGCGTGCGTAAAAACGTGAGACGCTTTCGCCTGCGTCGTTTCCGTCAGCCGTTTATTTAAAATTCAATCTGAAGGTTGTACAAAGTGACTTTAATCTTTAACAACGCTATCAAACTGGACAGAAGCCACAACAACTGCAGCACAACATCGTCCGCCATCTTGTTGGAGTCAAATGGGTCACATGACTGTGTCACATGACTAAAACCACATCATAGCATAGAACGTAGCCTTAATTACTTCAGACATGACGGACAAAATGACTGATCTTTACTTTTAACCCCAGATTCCTTAAAGCATTTTTGTAACAAACAGACACTTCCACTATTGTACATTAAAAAAAACAGAATTTCAGAGGGATTAGTCTCACCTCGAGTGACGAGCCCGGTTTCTTCTTCAGCTCCTCGCATTTGCGGAATTTGCAGATCTGGTGTCCGGTCTTGCGGTTTCGGCAGCTGCTACAGACGCCGCAGTTAATGAGCCGCCTGCAGGGGGCGCACACGCCGCAGCGCTTCCTCTTTTTCTTGGCGGCGTTTCCTCCGGACGCAGGAGAGGAAATGTGATTACTGTGATTATTATTATGCTGCTGGCAGTCTGCCAGGTTGGCGATCTGAAACGCGCTGTCTGTGACGGCGGATGCGGAGGCGGGAGAGTGCAGCGCCGTCATGACGATGACCCCGGGGGGTAAAGAGATGCCCCCCAGAGCAGGAAGGGCGGAGAACGCCGGGTTCATTATCTCCGCTTCAGCAGCGCCGCCGCACTTCAGCTTGTTAACGCAGTCCCCCGCTAACGGCCTGCAGTGCTCCGGCGATAACGTGGACAGGAAGTTACCGTTCGCCATCTGCAGAGTCTCGGGTTTCCCGGGCCGCTGAGACGACTCGCTCCGGGTTCTGTTCGGGTGGATCGGTGCCGACTTGCGTCCCCAGAGCACGGCGTTGTCACAGTTCCACGGCGAAACGCCAATCCGCGCGCTGGGAAAGATGGGCGTGGTGATGCGGGCGATCTTGGCACTCTGAGGAAACGCGCCATTGGTTTTGTAAAAGTTTGCGAAAGAGCGGTAACGTTCGATTTCTGCGTTGTAATCCAACAGCTGGTTTAATCCGGCTTCCTGAAGGGCGTCCTTTTGTAACAGAGACACGTCTGCGTTAGCGCCGCTCTCGATGCAGAGCGCACTGTTTATGTTCGACATGGCCGCTCGCTGTGATCAGCGCTGTAGCAGAGACGTCAAGCGGCGATGGGGTCCGTCCTTCTTCAACGCCAAAACTCCTCCGAGACTAATGCGTTAGCATCCTGCGATTATTCCACTGCGATTATTCCACTGCGCACTGAAACAAAAACACAATAATTACACGTCTTCATAATTACAAAGCCGCCCGCCATTTTACTTGCAGTATCGCAACTTCTCCGACATTCTCACAGGTTATAAAGAGAGTCTGTGTGAGAGACTGCAGCCTACGACAGCTACAACCACAACGACAGCTGCAACGACAGCAGCTACAGAGACAACGACAGCTACAGCGACAGCTACAACCACAACGACAGCTACAGCAACAACAGCTACAGCAACGACAGCTACAGCAACGACAGCTACAGCGACAGCTACAACCACAACGACAGCTACAGCAACAACAGCTACAGCAACAACAGCTACAACCACAACGACAGCTACAGAGACAATGACCCGAGCTGTCCCGTTATTGCACTGTTCCATAACTGTTTTCTACGAAGAAAAAAACATAATAATTATAATAATGAAAAATGGCATGCTCAAACTACAACACGAATTAACAAATTATTCAGAAAAACAGCGTAACAGAAGCACACGGTAACAACGTTACACACAGAAATGCGTCAAATTTTCATTTCATTTAATAGGAAAAAAACACAATCTGGTGTGCGACGTTGAAGTTGTCTGTTATCTGGGGGGCGGAAAGACAAATTTTTCTGA
>CM074918.1:445995-448495 GCA_037576815.1 Pangasius larnaudii
CAAATATTTATAATATATTTTTTGTTAATCCATTTATTTCTGTAAAGCTGCTTTGTGACAATGTCCACTGTTAAAAGTGCTATACAAATAAATAAAACTGAACTGAACTGTAGTGTATTGAATGTTGAAGTGTTCAGCACACTGTAATGAATGGAATGCTGTAGTGTACAGAATACTGAAGTGTATGGAATTCTGTAGTATTCGGAATATTGTAGTGTACAGAACAATGAAGTGTACGGAATACTGAAGTGTATCATGAGAAAATTTAAACGTCAGGAAAAGGTAGATATATACTGAATCTTTGAGGAATCTCAGGTTGATTCAGTGATGGTGTGTGTTTGTGTGTGTGTGTGTGTGTGTGTGTGTGTGTATGCACACATGGCTTCCGTGTTTGCAAACACAATCCCAGAATTCCATGGGCTGTAATTTAGCTCCTGCCAAGAAAAGCAGCATCTCTCTCTGAGATAGCGAAGCATAGCCGCGTTAGTATGGCTGACACACACACACACACACACACACACACACACACACACACACACACACGGAGGTGCAATTATCATATCTGATTGATGTTTGTGGTGTAGATGAAGCAGAACTCACACTTTCACACACACACACACACACACACACTTTTCTCAAAATGTGCCAGTGAATCAGAGTGTTTCCTTGAAGATGTATTACTGAATCAGGAAGTGTGACAGACACCCAGATACTGGGGGATACTCTCTGCCTGTCTCACTCTCTGCCTGTCTCACTCTCTGGTCTCACTCTCTGCCTGTCTCACTCTCTGATGCACTCTGTATGTATGTTATTAGTGTGTGTGTGTGTGTGTGTGTGTGTGTGTGTGTGTACAGTGACCCAGGAAGTGAAACTGAGTTGGTCACCAACATTTCAGAAAGCAGTGTGTCTGCTCTCAAACGGTCTCACACACACTGAGTGCGTGTGTGTGTGTGTGTGCGTGTGTGTGTGTGTGCGTGTGTGTGTGTGTGTGTGAAATCGAGTGTGTCATTGCAAGTAAGAGTCAGAATTCCAGCTGGACTTGTTCCACAGGAAGTAGACTACAGATACAGGAAGTGGGTTAAGGGTTAAGTTGCTCAGCAGGTTATAGCTGTTCAGTTGTTTTGTGTTTGTATGTTTCTCATTACACACATGTTTAAGGCTGAATTTGTGTTACATACAATATTCCTAATTCCTAAAGCAGCAATTAGTATAAATTCCAGAGCTGCTCCTGTAAACAAGCGCACAATCCACAGAATGCTGTAACTTTCTTATTTAAAGATTAAAACGCATCTTAATAAAATCAACACAAATAAAACACATCACACAGGGATGTCTGTATGATTTTATAACTTTTCTGTTTGTTTGTTGTGTGGTTTTTTTTTTTTTTTGATGATTTTTTGCGCGTTCCTGCACTGCTGTAGTAGCTATAACCTTCGGGAAACGTTATAAACATGCGTTAGCGCTGTATTCGATCACATCGTGCTGGTTAATCCAGTGAGATTTTCACTTCTACGCTCTGTGACGACTTTCACCGCGTTTACGTTTAACTGAAACATCGCCGTGTGCCGTTTACACGACAGACATCACACTGCAGCATGCGCCTACAGCATGAAGACTGTGTTCTGTAGCGTTTCCAGCTCTAACACACACACACACACACACACACACACGCACACACACACACACACACACACACACACACACACCATCACTGAATCAACCTGAGATCAACTCAGTGTGTGTGAGACCGTTTGAGAGCAGACACACTGCTTTCTGAAATGTTGGTGACCAACTCAGTTTCACTTCCTGGGTCACTGTACACACACACACACACACACACACACACACACATATACTTTATTTTTATTTAATTATACACTGTGTGCTGTCCGTGTCCAGTGTAAAGCTCAGGGTGATTAACGTGACGGCGTGTTGGACGCGACGCCGCTGTGGTCTGGTGTAAAGAGAGGAACTGATAGTGACATTTCACTAAGAATAATCTGACCGTTTATTATAATCACGTTCATATGAAGAGAGCTATATTACAGATAATAGCTGATAGCACACAAGCGCTAATAAAACAGGAACTCAAACAAAACAAACCTGTGCCGCTTGTTGCCATAGGAACCGCAATGCAAATTGTGGACAAACTCAGAAGTTTGAGATACAAAATCCACACAAATGCACAACATCCCGTCAGTGTTCCATACAAATCCATGCAAATGCAGTATACACAAAAAGTGTACTAACTTTACAAAAAAAAAAAAAAAAAAAAAAAAAACCACTGACTGCACCTTTAAAGGAGTGTTCCATTAGGGTTAGGGGTTTAGGACACAGCTGCTACACATTCCTCAGCTCAAATAACACATCAGACACCTGAAACCTGTGGAAACAGGGTCAGTGACGTCTCTCTCTCTCACACACACACACACACACACACACACACACACACACACACACACACACACATACAGCAGAGCCGAGAGAGGCTCACCTGCAG
>CM074918.1:453495-473284 GCA_037576815.1 Pangasius larnaudii
ACACACACACACACACACACACACACACACACACACACACACACACACACACATTATACTCTAATAACACTGGACACTTCAGTGTTCTCATACTGCAGCTAGAGAGCATTACTCTATTGTGTAGTCATTGTACAGTAACATTGTGTTACTCCGAGTAATAATATTATACAGCACAGAGAACTGATACGACGCTATACTAGTGTGTAGATACTGCACAATAATGCTGTTTAACACTGAGTAATAATACTGTGAAGTACAGGCTATTCATGCGGCATTAATAGAGCGTTACTTTGGCGTACAGTGATATTGTATAGTATAGAGTAATAATACTATACAGTACAGACTATTCATTCTGCATCTTTAGAGCATTGTTATGTAAATACTGCACAGTATTTTTTACATACATAATATACATAGTATACTATACAGTATGTAGTATTAATACTGCATTAATCCTTTGGTGTAATATTGTATAGCACTGAGTAATAATATTATACAGTATATAGTATAGTGCAATACTGCTATACAGTATAGAGTATTACTACTGTGTAGATACAGTGTTATTTAGTCCTTATTATTAGTACTGAGTAATAAAATTATGCAGTATAAGTTATTGATGCATCCTACAGAGCATTACAGTAGTGTACATACTGCACCTGTAGAGTATTAATAGAATTGTGCTTATACTGCACTATTATGTCTGCAGTGTTAATAGTAATGCTACAGTTATGCTGCATCTACACAATATTGTGCATATACTGCAGCTCGGTGTTAATACCACGCCTGCCGTAGTGCAGTGCCACAGGATGATGTAATCACCACCACACTCCACCCAGCACTTATGTGTAAAGACTTCCTTCTTTATCTGCTGATTTGGCCCATGTGTGAACACTCCAAACGATCTCAGACCCTTTTAAACCGAACCGAACGGAACCGAGACCATGTCAGGTCGCTTTGAGCTTATGGTACGGTTCACTAAAAACGTTCACATGCATTGTGAACACAAATCGCTTCAAATTCACTTGAATTTTCCATTCACAAATTCTCATTCAGACCCCCGTACACGTTTCATTATTCAACATGGCTGCTTCTGCGGGGAGAGGGATGTTATGGACAGATGAGGAAACGGCTGCACTTCTCCAAATTTGGAAAGAGGACTATATTAAGAAACAACTATCAACCACCCACAGAAATGCAAGTGTTTCTTCAGTTTTCAGCAAAACTGAAAGACAGAGGATTTGACCGGACCGCCTTGCAGTGAAAAAATGACTCCAGAATGGTTTGATATGGTTTGATTTCTTTCATTTTTTGAAATTGTGTTCTTCATTTCTCTTTGGTAATTTTAAAAACTAGCACATGTTTAGGGTCGGCCATATTGCACAGTATTGCTGTACCTACAATGCACAGCATTGCAAGAGGAATAAGACCCAAAAAGCCACAGTATGAACACAAAGAGGTCTGGGACCTCATTACTGCTTAAGTGGACCAAAAAGGATCCGGGTTCTCTTTCAGGGACAGGGACAGTGTGAACGTAAAGAGAACCGGGGAGAACTTTTCAGGTGATTCACCTCTTGGTCCACTTCAAGGGCTCTGAGTTTGGTTCTTTTAAAGAGGATTCAAGTGTGAAAACACCTTATGATCGTACCTGCTTTCAAAATCTTGTTTATATACAGTATTGAGTATTAATACTATACTTACAGATACATTACCATTAAAATTATGGACTTACTGCCAATATGGAATATCAGTGCTGCACCTGTAGAGTATTAGTATTTTTCTCATACTGCACTGCATTGTTTCTACAGTATTGATATTAATAATAAATCCATACACCTACTATAGAGAGTCAATACTGTATCCATACTTCGCCTACAGATTTATATCTGTCTGTCCTTCACGCAGGTTCCTGCACTAACTCCCCTATGAATGCTCTCCATTATAGGCTATTAATACTGCAACTATAGACACGTAAGAATTAGCATTATGTTGAATACAGGGTGTCCCAAAAGTCTCATAGGGGGAAAATGACCACTTTTTAGCAAAATGTCTTCCAAAATGTTTCATAGTTTATATTATATATACTTTCTCAGCCTTTAAGAATGTCTTTGACAAAAGGAGAACATATTGAGATCATTCTCATGGCTTGGATCAGGAAGCTGTCGCAAGGTTGCGATGGACTTTAAACAGGAAACATGGCGAACACATCACACACACACACACACACAGCACTGTCGCCAAACTTGTTAACAAATTCAAGAAGACTGGAAGTGTTTTGGAACAACTGAGAAGTTGACAAACATCTGCTGACGAAGACACGAAGCACAGGGTGCTGCCCGGCGTACGCAGACGTTTAGGACGCCGTGTATGATACAGATGTACAGGCCCTAGACCATACTAACACCACATCTACAGAGCAGTATTATTGCAATACTCCTTTAATGTATTGCTATAAACATTTCACATTAATACTGCACCGATACACAGATACATAACTATTAGCATTATGGATGTACTGCCTATAATAATATTACACTTGTAGAGTATTAATATTGTGTGTACAGAAGTAATATTAATACTACATCCATACTGCATCTACAGAGTATTATTATTATTATTATTATTATTATTATTATTAGATACTGTATAATACTCCTTGATCCTGACAAAATGGCGCCGTAATACTGTACCGTAATACACCTATAGATATAGTGTCATTAATATTATCAGTAAAGTGCACACATATGCTTCGATAGCATAAAATACTGGTTTAAAATTACACAATACACTAGATTAGCTAATACCGCCAAAACTATTATATTGTGTACATAAAAACAGCATTTTATGCCAAAAAGTAAGTGGTAAGAAAGGATTAGCGATGATGTCATATGATCGAGTTTAAATGGTAATAACAAACGCCAGGACGTGTGTGTAGCTGATTCAGCATCCGTAGAGTATTAATACTGACCCACGTCCACTATAGCTGTACTATATGTTTCATAAAGAAATATTTCCTTTGTGAAGTTATGAGTTTTTCTGTTCATCCAGCTGTCAGGTCTGTGTGTGTGTGTGTGTGTGTGTGTGTGTGTGTGCTAATCAGTGCTAATGCCTTCCAGATGTGATCCACAGCTCGAGTGTTTCACTGCCAACAGAAACACATCACTTCAGCTCACATTTATTACCATCTGCAGTAATGTTTATGTTTAAACCCTGGCACGCATCGTGTTTTAGTATCATCGTGATGGAAAGCTAATCAGCAATAGCTTTATAAACTAGCTTAGCCTATATGTTGCTAGCGTGGTCTATCACCTGTTTTTAATGAGCGTTAATTTTGTTCGTAATTGAACCTGAAAAGTACAAAACAGTGATAAAGTACTGTATGGTTGGGAAATCTTAGCTAGCTAACACCTAGCAACAACTATTTTGGGATGCAGGTTGTGAATATAGATGTAAAAGTTGTCCTGATAAAAATATGTTAGCATACATGTTAAGTTCTATATGGTGGTCTATGGTATAGTCGTGTATGGTTTGGGACACAGCCACACAATCACCAGTTTTGTTTTAGCAAGCTAGCTTGCTAACACTCCTTGCCAAATAGTGTACATTACCTGTGATGTACACAATATATACTATGGTACTGCAATCCTGGTGGTACGACGTACTGATTTTCATTTTTAATCACAAAATATCATAATTAAGTAAAGTTAAGCTAAGCTAATAAGCTACCAAAATATGGTGCTACACAAGTGCTAACAATCTACCTGTTCAGCTTAGCTACTATTAATGCTATATGTATAGCATTAGCTTTCTGAAATGGTGTATTTATCCAAAATAGATAACGTAAACCCTTTTATTGTAGCTGCTTGTGGCTAGCTACAAATCATGCTAGCTTGCCATAAAGCTAGTGTTTATTATCTTATATAACATGTAGAAGTGTAGATAAATATTCCTGGGCATGTGGGTGATGTAGCAGAGCAGACAGAGAGAAGAGAGATGCTATAACAATGATGATCTCCGTGCTGAGCCTCGGAGCGCTCTAATTATTCTGCAGATGTCGTGGATGTGACGTACTTTAATAATCGCGTGTGTGTGTGTGCGTGTGTGTGTGTGTGTGTGTCAGAATGAAATCAATGCCATTGCTGGATGATTTATTTATAGCTGCTCTCAGTAGTGCACAACAATAAAGGGGGAAGGGAGAGAGCACACACACACACACACACACACACACACACTCCTGCTGGGCCTTCGCTCACACACTCGTCTCTTTGTTCCAGATTTAACATTTAATCTGAATAAAATTTTATTAAACCCACGCTCTCTGAGCTCGCACCATAAAAACCCAGCCTCAGTCGTCAGTGTAGGAATTTATTCTAACATGTTTAAAGTCTTACATGAGATTAATTAGAATATTTCCCAAACAAACCTTGAAAATAATAAAATTCATTATTGAAAATGTTTTATAAATGTTAAATAAATATACATGCGCACACACACACACACACACACACACACACACGCACACAAACACACCTTTATTTCAGCGCATCTGCTTTTAAACATGGAAATAGGCGTGTGCGTGTGTGTGTGTGTGTGTGTGTGTGTGTGTGTGGTAGTAGTAATATATCAAGCATTAAAAAGTCTTTACAAAGTCACATGACCACAGACACTTACTTCTGATCAGAAGTTTTTTTATTCTAAACATCAAATTTATAATTTCTCTTGTCTAGAATGACTGGACTGGACTGGATGTTAATTTGCGTCATACTGTTGAGAATGTGAATCAAAGAAAAATAAATATAAGTATTTTTAAACTATAGTGTAAATATAATTATCATTGAGTTATCATCATTTTTCCACATGCCTATTTTCCTCGCTTCTTTTCCCTCCGTAACAATAATAAACAACATGTATTTATTAACAGACAGACAGATGGATAGACAGAAGAGACATGTCTCATAAACTTCTAACTGGTAATTAGCAGGCGAAATATTAAGTAGCATAACATTCTGGGAGTATCAAGTTCACCCTCCCAAACCACATGACCTTTTATATTCTCAAAAACACACAGCATCTGTTCTAACATGACTTCCTGATCAGGTGGTTATTACGGGTGTTTCTGAAAATGCTGAGTACTCCAAGAATGTGGTCTGAGCCTTTTATTTTTACTTCGGAGACACTTTAAAGGCTTTTACAAGGTTCTTTGAATTGGTTTGTCTCAGGGGAGAGAGAAAGAGAGAGAGACAGACTGAGGTAAACAACATGAAGCTTGCGCAATAAGCACATGTCCCCAGGCATAGAAGCAGTTTGTTTACATATATCAAGCGACAGGGGCGTGAGGTTATCCAAGGACACTGTGTTGTGTTATCAGTGTATGAGTGGGTGAAATTGTTTCTACTGTACTGGCAAGTCTAAATCTGTGATGGTTACACAATCAGCCAACAACAAAAAGACACACACCCTTCACTGATAAACACACTACAGTGTTTTTACAGTGTTGTAGGTTTGTATATTGTTTTGTGTGCTGCACCATAGTCCTAGAGAGGGAATATTTCCTCAAGCAGTACACAAGTGCATGGATTGAGTGAGGATAGATGAGTGGATCCTGATGTGTTTTATTTTTGCAGGAAGCAGAGACGGCAGTCTTGTGAATGGACTCAGAGCAGGCCAGATGGAAACAGAACAAGCCAGGAATGAGACGGAAGAAAGTCTGATACACACACAGCTTAGTGCCACCCACCAGGTGCCTACAAAGCTGCAGAATGGGAACCAGTCACCAGACACTAGCCCTCAGCAACTTAACGGGGATACCATTTGGAGCAGTTTCAAGCCAATGAAACGACACAGGGACGACTGTTCCAGCCCAGTCACCATGTATGATCAGGGCCTGTATAAGATAAATGGTGAGGTGAAGCACGCACTAAACGAACAGTCATTAGTGGCCCTTCACCAGCCCAAAAAGCTCTGTGTTAATTCAGAGACATGGGAAAAGAAAGAGACCGATAAAGAAGGATGTTTAGATATAATCCCTGAGCTGAGCAAGCCTGTACCAAACACAGGAAACTGTAATTATCCCAATGGGGACATCTTCTCATTATCAAGCAACAAGCAGATGCCAATGCCCAATGGTGCTACAGTAACTTCACCTTCAGTGGAAGGTCCTGCTGGTGACCTCTTAGAGAAAACTCAGTCTCAGTATTACCCAAACCACGTGTCCACAACACAAGACACCAGCAATCTACATGAGCAGGCCATCTCTTCACCTTCAGTTACCTCAGGTTTTCCTATTTCTGCTCAGATGCATGCCTCGGAGCCACTTGCCAAGACACAATCAGAAGTGCATGGCAGCAATGGCTATGACCCAGAGTTTATGGTGAATGGGTACTCTGGGAATTTTGGAGCAGAGCAGCAGCCTCAGCCTCCGCCTTACTCTCTCGCTGACCTCCCAGCTTTGGAAAATCAACCGCAAAGTGATTTGGGAAAAGGGCCAGGAATTGCCTCAACAGTGAGCATCAGTGACGGTTCACGGGCTCAAAATGACAGGGCATGTTTTGCCAGCAACCCAGTGGGTTTAAGCATGTTCTCCAAATCGAGGCAGGATTTCAGTCAGGAGTCTTACCCGATGCCAGTACAGGCTGAAGTTGCTGGCACTTTTGGTTCATTCAAGAATTCAGCCACTGATCACGAGCCCAGCACTGTTACAGGCCAGCAGCACTTACAATATGGGATGCAACAGCACCAGTCTGATGTTTCCTGCTCAGCTGATGGCAGCCCCCAGGGCAATGGAGTCTCTGCTCCTCCTCCTGTGGAAATTCAGGCAGCTCCAATAAATCAGTGTAATGAGCTGGAACACAAACCTCCTCTCCCAGACCAGGGAGGCAATGTGGCTTCTGACACTCGGATGGGTTGGATCAATTTGAACTCTACTCCAACTTCACAGCACCATGCCAACCAGGCACATATGTGGAAGAGTTTCCCACCAAATGAGAACACAGCCAGACAGAGCCAGGGTGACCTGCTCAATCCTGACACCTCACATAGCTTTCAGATGCAGCCAGGCTTCCCCCAACAGCAGGAGGGTCACATGCAAAACGGCTACAACCTTCCTGCTCAACCTCTCCCTAATGCTGCCACAGAGTGCCAGCCTGGAACACCTAAAACCCCCTCTGATATGCACAACCAGCCCAACATGCAGCTCAGCAATGCCCAGCCCCAACAGCACGCAAATGAGCAGTTTTTCCGCCCAGTGCAACAAGAGCAATTATGCAAAAATGATCAAAACCTAGGGCAGGTACTACCTCCTGACTTTGTGCATCGGCAACTTTCACAGCCCCACCAGCAATATGAAGCCCACCAGCAGCAAGCCAGCAAGATCATGCATCATGATGCACAGGGCTCCAAAATGGTGCCACAGTTACAGAACCCCTCTCAGGGTCAGGTGAATTCCCAACTCCCAAACAGACACACAGTGGAAGGCTACACACAGGCAGAAATATCATCTCCAACATTCAGACAACCTAATCTGACAGGTAAAGTGCAGAATGGATCCAATCCAACCCTCCCTTTTCCAGATCAGCCTCGGCCCAACTCGCAGCCTTCACCTAATGACATGGCGTCCATGTTTGGCTTCGGTGGTGCAGCAGAGATGCAAAAGCAGCCACAGAGACAGTACACTCCATCTCTAAGTGCCCAACATTCCCAGCAGATTGTCAAACACATGCTGCCCAGAAATGTGGACTTTCAACACTCACAACACGCACGACTGCAACATCAGCTACCAGATGGTACCCACGGTAGACAGATGCCAGCCCAGATGTTTCTCAAAGCTGAATCACAGGACTCCTGTTTCAAATTCCAGAGAGGACCCCTTCCAAGCCCGGGTTCACAAGGGGACTTCCAGAGGCATGCAGCCCTGAGAATGCATCTCCTACAAAAGCAGGAAAGGCCAAGCTGCCCTCAGAGCCCCGACATGATCAGACCTGACCTGAAGCTTGTTAAACGTGAGAATGACCCAAGATTTGAGGCCCCAATCCGAATGCCACCCCCTCAGATGCAGCATCACGATCGAGACCTGACTGGAAGCATGCTAGCAACAGTAAAACAAGAACGGACATCTTCAACCTGCTCACAGAGCCAAAATAAGAGCATCTTGGCAACCATGGAACAGCAGTTGCAACAGTACCAGCCTTTCCCTGTGTTTGAGAGGAGGTCTCGAGCCATCAAGTCCCCAAATAAGGTGAAGGTGGAGATGGGTGGAAGTGTGGCAGTGATTTCGACAAATATTGAAGGAAGTAGTGAGGACCAACGTAAACCTCCTGCCTCTACTCCCAAAAAAGAGCCAGGGCTGCAATGTTTTCTGGATTCACCC
Source organism: Pangasius larnaudii (assembly GCA_037576815.1). Classification (NCBI taxonomy): domain Eukaryota; kingdom Metazoa; phylum Chordata; class Actinopteri; order Siluriformes; family Pangasiidae; genus Pangasius; species Pangasius larnaudii. The sequence continues at coordinate 461,858 of CM074918.1, forward strand.
ATGAAATTGCTGGATACTCCAATCAAAAATCTGCTTGAGACACCCATTAAGACGCAATACGAGATTCCTCCATGTCATTGTGTTGGTAAGGCTTAATTTCTTTTTAACTTGGTTTAAAGCATCACACAAATATATAAATTTCTACATTTGATGTTTACCTAATTTTATATATATCATATCAATCCAACCAGTAGTTAGAAATCTATCAATACAGGAATGCCATTTGACTGTGAATTAAAAACACTCTCAACACTTCTTTTATTCTGTTCTCTTCAGAGCAAATCAGTGAAAAGGATGAAGGCCCATATTACACTCATCTTGGAGCAGCTCCAAATATCAAGGGTATCCGAGAAATGATGGAGAAGAGGTGAGACATCCTCTTCAAATTCCTCACCAACATGGCATGTTATCTGGCTACTTGTATTTTTGAAAATGCAAAAAAACTTGTGTATTTTTAAGGTCCGGCCTGACTGGCAGTGCTATTAGGATTGAGAAAGTGGTGTATACAGGCAAGGAGGGCAAGAGCACGCAGGGTTGCCCCATTGCTAAATGGGTAAGTTGTTGATTGGTTTCTTGTGTGCAAGCTGTATTACCTCTACATCATTCCTATAGAACTAGAACACTTCATTAAGCTATTTTATATATGTTCATGGCATGTAGGTAATACGTCGAGCCAACGTGGATGAGAAGCTCCTGGTGCTGGTACGAGAGCGAGTTGGTCACTCTTGTGAAACATCGTGCATTGTGGTAGTAATCGTGATATGGGAGGGAATACCAGCAAGCCTGGCCGACCGTCTCTACGTGGAACTTAGTGATACACTAACGAAGCATGGTGCCCTGACTAATCGCAGATGTGCACTCAATGAAGAGTAAGGATAATTTAATACCTTTACCTTAAAACGTTTGACTAGTGGCCACTGTGATCCTCCTGGAGATCTAGTTTAATGAACCTCATCCACTCAGTCAAGGACTTCTGAAGACACCATTTGAATCAGGTGAATCCAGAAGCTCTGCAGGAAGGTAGCTCTCCAGGAGGAGCATTGGTGATTAATACATTAGATTTATGTAAAAGCTAAACTACAAGTACTGTCTTGTAGATTAGGAGATCAGTTGAATTTTTCTTTTTCCCCCCACACCTGAGTGTTCTTATCTAATGATCAATGCCAAGTACTTTGTAGAACTCATACTGTAGCTCACTACAGGTTCTGTCATCGTATCAGATGATTTCCACTGTAGTATTTATAACTAAAAGAACATCAACTTATCACTTCTCATATAATGCGGTAATCTACTGTATAGACTATTTCTTAAATTAATCTATTCATTTACTCAAATTGCTTCCCTGTTTCAATCATCACTGCATGCAACTACTGCTGAAGCATCTTATTGTACTCTACATCATCTTTATCAGGAGGACATGTGCATGTCAGGGTCGAGACCCTGATGCCTGTGGGGCTTCCTTCTCCTTTGGTTGCTCCTGGAGTATGTACTACAATGGCTGCAAGTTTGCCAGGAGTAAAATCCCAAGGAAATTCAAATTGCTTGGTGATGATCCCAAAGAGGTATGACAAATTTTTCCAGCCAGTCAGAGCCAGATAGTCACAGTCTAATATTTTTAAGCATTTGTAGGAGTAAAAGGAGTCATTTCATTATTTCACAGGAAGAGAAACTGGAGAGGAATCTTCAGGCCCTTGCTACTTTGATGGCTCCAGTGTATAAGCAAATGGCACCTGAGGCTTATAGCAACCAGGTACACATCTCATCTGATCAAATATTAATTTCAGTATGGCACGATAGTGCTGTGGGTCCCAACTCACTTTTGAGGAATCTCATACCACTTTCCACCATTATCTAATCATTATTACATCAAAGGTAATGCTGTGATGTAAACAATAGGGTTAGTGAAGTGCACCCTCAAGTCCTGGTTCTAGTGGGTTTTAGGTTAGGTTAATGCCAATAGCCGCAGACCTTTTTTTTTCTGATAGAAATAATTTCAATGGATTCAGATTAGATGCTGGCACCAGCACAGTCACAATGCTAGTAACCTCACATCTGGGTTGTCACCTACTGACACCTTTGCTCTGTGATTTGGGGATTGTATTGTAATAGATGTATTAGATTTGGACATCTTATGTGTTCACATATGTGTGAATGTTACTATGATGGCAATGCTGGTAACTAATTTCTTAAACAAAACCTTAGGTAAATGATTAGACAGTCATGTCCAGCAATGATCTTTGTTTATTTATTTATTTTTCCCAGGTGGAGCATGAACACAGAGCTCCAGACTGCCGTCTGGGCGTCAAAGAAGGCCGTCCATTTTCTGGGGTCACGGCTTGTCTAGACTTCTGTGCCCATGCCCACAGAGATCTCCACAACATGCCTGGAGGTAGTACTGTGGTAAGTTGTGTGGGTTCTGAGAAATATCTTAACGCATATATTCAACAATAATAATGTTTAATTGTACCTTTTATTCTAAATGAGGAATGTAACAAATTAATGATTGGGAATGTACTGATAATGTGAATAGTGTGTTCAGTTCAGGAGGAGTAGCTAGCATTTTTGCTAAGTGTTCACGGCTGTCTTCTAATGTTCAGTATTTTGGATTAAACTGAATTCAGCATTGCATCATTCATGGAGAATGAATCTCACTAAACTTCATATCCTGAATGTATAGTCTCAATGTTTTTTTTCTTGCAATTTTAGGTCTGTACACTAACAAGAGAGGACAATCGCGAGATCGGAAAGATCCCTGACGATGAGCAACTGCATGTGCTCCCACTGTACAAGGCTGCATCCACTGATGAGTTTGGTAGTGCTGAGGCCCAGCTGGAAAAAACAAGGACTGGAGCCATCCAGGTGCTTAGCACGTTCCGGCGGCAGGTTCGTATGCTAGCAGAGCCAGCCAAGTCCTGCCGACAGAGGAAACTAGAAGGCAAGAAAGGTGGAGCTAACAAACCCTCTCACCTCAGCACACCAAACTCAAAGGCAGACAGCACCCAGCAAGCAAAGCAACAGAAACAAAGCTCTTGTGACAATGTGGGCCAGAACACACCTGCAGCAGGTACAATAAAGGGTCTACTTTTTATTATTGTACACATAATTATATGTACAGTTAAATAGCATGCATAGTAAATTTGAGCATGTCTGGGTATTGCAAATGACTGTAAGCATGATAGATAGATAGATCATAAAGTTCTATGAAAACTTTTATGTTTACTGCAGGTGCACATCTGAGTCACATGGGTGCACACCTACTGCCTGGTCAGAACCCTCTAGCTGCCCAAAACCAGCCTCAACAGCAGAACCAACAGTCACAGCCCAGCACTCCTCTGCCTTTCTGCAGTCCAACATCCTCTGCTAACTACCCAAGGTACCCGAACACAGCAGGATCTTTCCCTAGCACTTCTAAACCACCTAATATGTTTCCTCAGTCTCCCAGCTCAGCCAGCCCTTATCATTCCCCTTTACCAGTCCCCAGTTCCTACATGAATGGGTCAAATCCACCAAGCCCTTACCCTGGGGCACTAACTCGCAACAGCCTCTATCCGGGTTACCAGTGTAATGGGGGTATTCCCATGGACAACTACCACCCTTACTATTCCAATCCAAAGCATCTGGACGTATACAGACAACAAATACCATCTCTATACCCTGACCAACAATTCAACCCTCAGCAGCGCTATGGTATGAATTACCCACCACGCTATGGTGAGCCGGGCCTGACCGTCAATGGATATGGCAACTGTAACATGAGACCAAACATGCACCCCATGGGACACTATCCAGGATACAGCTCTAATGGGGGACCTAATGTCCAGTTTCTGGATGCTATCTCCAGACCTCCTTTATCTCACCCAAGCCTGGACTATGCAGCTGCAAATAAAAGTAGTCAGCTTGGTAGATACTCTAATCCCTACCTGGCCCAGAATCATCATTTGTTCCCACAAAATATGGACCCCCTAAGTATGCAAAAGCCAGAGATGAGCCTCCATGGGGCAAACGGTTTCCCTCAGGTGCTTCCTTCTGTAGGCAGGGAAGGCATGAACCCTAGCCAACCTCCAGGTATGAGTCTGCCTAATGGAAATATTCAACTGTCTATGGTCAAGCAAGAGCAAGGAATCACAACGCCTGCACCTCAAGAGGAGGAGGATGTGTGGTCAGACAACGAGCACAACTTTCTAGATCCAGAGATTGGTGGTGTAGCAGTGGCACCCAGCCATGGCTCCATTCTCATTGAGTGTGCAAAGCGCGAGTTGCATGCAACCACGCCACTCAAGAAGCCTGATCGCACCCACCCTACTCGAATCTCACTGGTTTTCTACCAGCACAAGAACCTGAATGAGGCGAAGCATGGGCTAGCGTTATGGGAGGCCAAGATGGCGGAAAAAGCACGGGAGAAGGAGGAGGATGCCGAGAAGCACGGCACAGATGGGACACCCAGCAAGAGTGGTGGCAAGAGGGTCAAGAGAGAACATCCAGAACCTTCTGAGCCTTCGGAGCCACCATACAAACGTTTTGTCCAGATGCTCGCTGAAAAGTCACTGTCCTGCACCACAAACACTTATGTCAGCTCAGCTCCCTATGCCTTTACTAAGGTCACTGGGCCTTACAGCCACTTCCTGTAGGGATCTGCTTAGGTTTACATCATCCTCAAACAGGGGAACAAAAAAGTGACGGAATTGTGAAATGGTGCTAAAATATTGCTTTTCAGACCTCAGTGCCACTGTATTAACCCTGAGACCTGTAGAAGCTTCTGTGAGGCAAGCGAAGGCAGATCCACACTATGGGAAAAATGCAAAATGTACAATAGATCAGCAAGAGGTAAAAAGGTTAAGCTTTACTGGTTGACCCTCATAAAAAAAAAGTATTTATTTATTGCATTGTTACTCGCACTGTTCTTCTACTCTGGTGCTTCACAACATCTGGATATCCATTACTGGAAATATCTTTAATGGCTTTAATTTTACAGTTTTTGTAACCTAAAGGTAAAATCCTGGTGTAAAACACTGATTTGGTGGCTAATCATGTTCACGGTGCTAAGTGAAGAGAGTTTTTACTATACACTTTTGGTTTAAAAAATACTTTATTAGAATGTTACCTCTCAAGTACTAAGCAATTACTTTCAAGATTGGTAGCAATTACAGGAACTTTTTTGTTAGTGTTTTTAAAGCACTTTTAATTATGAGGGTATGATATTTTCACCCTCTGGTAATTATTTTCAAGGTTTCATTCAATTTTGGAAATCAAGAAAATCATGCAAAATTATTATTATTATTATTATTATTATTTTACATTTGACAAGAACATATTCACCTGGTGCTTTTACGGTTTCACAGTCCACTATATGTGTTTTATATTTACTGTACATTGAGCCATTGTCAACATGAATTTTCATAACCGTGAATTTTTTTTTAAGACAAAGCACAGGAATAGGCGAAAGAATCCTGCTACGCAAACGTCCGCTACGAGTTTTAGAAACATTCGGGTTTGGGATTTCTTTTTTTTTTTTTTTTTTACAGTTTCATCATGTCCTTATCGAACAGGGTTAGCGCCACCTTTTGGTCATTTTCAGTTTCTAAGGCAGCTGGCTTGCTGTAAAGGGGATCCTTTAATAACTGTAATGTAGATGTATCATAAAAAGGTGAGATTTGTACAGTAAATTAATTCCTCTCTTTTTTCTAAAATGATTTTAGATTTTAGTACTGTAAAAGAGAGTAAAATTTCTTGTGGGTTATTCGTAAAATGGTGCTACTTATAGACCTGCTATAAACGTATAATGTGAGAATCTCTATGGGTGGTGAGAAGGTTTATGAATGATGTACAGAACCTATTTGTCATATACCTCAAAACATTTTTGGCAATAGGATTACTATACCAAGGTGTCTTCATTTTCTTTTTTTCCCATTTTTTTTTTCTTCTGTATTTGAAAACTACGAATTTCACAAACTTTTAGGTCAGCGCAACACTTTGCTCACTTACTTTCATCACACTTGATCTACTAGAAAGTGTTACTTGAACTTCAAGCTTCAAATTTCTATATAAAAATAAGAAAATCAGGGATATTTCAGCTAATTTCTCACATCACCTGTGTCGTCTCCTCTCGTTCAGGGATTAATTTTTGCATCCTGAATCCCGTGTATATAGTTCAAACACAAAAAACTAACTTTTTTTAAATAAATAAATAAATACTGAATTCGAATTTTTTGTACTTATGTTTTAGTGGATTATTTTTAGAAGTACAATAATATGCACTGAGTTGACTAAAGGGAAAGTATGGCTTTGTCAAATACGCTTTTCTTTTTTTTTTTTTTCCCTGAAATTCACAGTAAAAAAAATTCTGACGCACATCCTCGGTGCATGTGTATAGGTAAAAAGCTTATAAATTTATTTATAACCACTAGACATTTATTTTAATGCATTTTATCTCCCTCTCTCCAAGTTAAATGTGACCAGGGCAAGAATCATTTTCTGAAAGCACTTCAATTATTTTTCAGAAAATTATGAATTCAAATCATTTATTTAAATGAGAAAAAAAAAAATTTAATCAAGTTGTATGTACAATGTGTCTTCAATGCAAAAAGCACAAATGCTTTTTGGATTATTGTTTATTTTAAACCCAGCTACTTTTCGTAATAGTTTAAGTAACCTGTAGCAGCAGGCGGGTTTAACCCTTTCAGCCACAGATACAGAATTTAACTGTAAATGAGTTTATTTACTAACACAACCTGAGAGAAATGGTGTCCTACAGGTCAGGGGTGTTCAACTAAATCGTGATATAAGCAAGTGTTTTCTCAAAGACTGTGGAAATGATCATAAATACAAAACTAGTAAAGTAAAACTAGTAATAGTCAGAGTGCGATGAGCTGCGTTCAGCTAATTAATTTCCATAAACACACACGATTGGCCACAGCGGAGGATCTGATACAGAAGCTGCACTAGTTCATGTTTTTAAAATGAGTGTCGCTGAACTACAACTAGCTTTTTTTTTTTTTTAACATTTATCAGCATTTTTTTTTTTCAAGCACTTGGTTCGATCCACTGAAATGTTTGACGACGCTTGGTGTAAAGTCGGGTCCAAAAGTCTGAGTCCACTGGGATTTTTTTTTTTTCGATTAAAACTGGAAATTTCTTGAAAAATTTAGAACGAAAAAGTAAATGTCAGTCAATATGTTGAATATTTAATATTTAACATTCTGCACTATTTCTAGCTCCGTATTTAAATAAAAGTAAATGTGTGATATTGACCATGTTAACTGCTTTGTACAAAAGGTCAGATTTTCCTCGTGTCTAATCTCGTCCGCTGAAGCGTGTGATCAGACGACACTCTGACGGATCTGATCTAAAATGGATCATAAGAGTCCACACTGTCACTAAAGCAAAAAGGGGACGAACTGAATCCTAAGAATCTCTGAAATTCATGTAAATATTTCAAAGATTCGACTTTTCACTCAAGTTGAACTGTTTTGTTAGAAATTAATGCAAAATAGACGTATTTTCGCTCGGGCTGTCAGACTTTTGGGCCCCGCTGTGTTTGGACGTTTCGTCACAATCATTACGCCTTGTTTGTTTGTTTGTTTGTTTTAGGAAAAATCTGGTAACAGTAACAGTCTCTCTATTCTACGTATAATTGTACATACACAATAATTTTTGCATTATTAGCTTAAATCCCATTCTGTTTTTTTTATCTAATTTTATCTGCAGTACAAACGAGACGTGAATGAGCACAAAAAACAAACCTATATTTCATAAAATGTTGTCGGTTTAAGAAACGTAAACATGGCTGAAAGGGTTAAAGGTCACGCAGCTCTCACACCCGGCCAATAAACAGCATAAGGATATAACGCTCCCTGCTCCTGAGTGGATGAGATGTAGAGGTAGTCTCCATGGTAACGATGCAGTGTGTTGAATATTTCACACAGCACACACTATTCACTGCAGGGTTCTGCATAGAACCTTGACGGACAAACAGAAGAACCCCTTCTGACTCTGAAAGAGAAATCTCTCTGCAGATGAATGGATAGTTTTGTAAATAAATTTTAGATTTTTTTTTTTCAGTGTACAGAATCCAGCCTGATTAGCAGGTCAGTAGGAGAGAAGAATGAAATGAGAACATGAGAAAATGTTAATTAGGTGATTGATTAGCGGGTGAAAAGCATAGCCATACTTGAAGACATACCTGTTTTGCGTGGAGTCAACTTTACTTGAAGGACTTTCAGACTTTCTGGTTTGCGGAGTGCGCGCTACGCTAGCATGTGTTGCTGTTTTTTTTTGTTTGTTTTTTTTTAATGTAGACACTAAATGGGTTAATTTTTTAAACATTTCTGTCTCTGTCCTGTTTCTTTGTTTCCTAAAAGTTTGGTATGCTTCAAAATTAAGGATGGATATGAATACTGTAAGTATTGTAATGTACTGAAGTACTGAATGCAGTTTATTTGAAAGCTGTTTATTATATCATTCCTGATATTGCCGAGATGTGGGTGTTTTTAATAAAATTTATATTTATTTCATGCATTTCAAATATTGTACTGTCTTTTTTTTTTTTTTAAATCTAATGTAATAATTCCATCAGCATCTATAAACGTCATTTGCCTTTAAAGAGCCGTTTCACTTTCATCCTTTTGTCCATTTTTTCAGTTTACAAAAAAGAAAAAAAAAATTTTTTAAATAAATGCAACAATAGTAACTAGGACATTTATAGTGTATTTATTTAGCAAAAAATAATACATTACACCCAAAATTACACCCATTTAATACATTTGTTGCTTTTGAAAAATATTCGCTTTATATCTTTGAAATGATCTTCGAACAAAAATTCTTCTTCTTCAGTTTAAAGTGCAGACTCACAGCACATACACTGCTTTATTTCAACACAAGTGCTCATGGCGACTCCTGACTCCTTTCTCTCGTGTCAGTAAATGCCATTTTTAAATTATATTTTTACACCAAATACAATTTTACAAATAATCTTTTTTTTTTTTTTTAGAAATATAAACCAAATATTTTGGCACAGAATTCAGTCTCTAGTACAAAATGAATCATTAATCGCTGAAGTGATGCAGAGTGAATGTATAATTTAGGTGATGAAATAACACCAAATCACTAATGAAGTGAAGCTGATTTGTGTCTCTTTTGGGAAACAGGAACAAATTTCCACTCTATAAATAAATTTCGGTGCGTCGGTGTTCTGAGTGAGATCCGGGACGGAGCTCGAACCGTTCAGGGTCACTGGGACAGGAAATGCCATTTATCCACTGTGTGAGGAACATTTACAATTATTTACACATCTCATGGAAGAAAAGACACAAATAAATAAATAAATAAATGACTATATATATTAAATAATTACCTAATGAATTTATTACAAAGAAAATAAATAAAGAAATATTTTACCTTCTGCAGGAAGTGGTAAAGCCTCTCCATACTCTGGAGCCTGCAACCACAACACAATCCCTCACACTTCACAATTATAATATCATATAATATCATATAATATCATATAATATAAACAATATTTTATTTCCTTATATTTACATCTAGACATGTTAAACAACTCAGAACATGGCACCTTTGGTGGCAGACCATCCAATCTTTAGGTGAGCAAAAGTATTGGAACAGACAGTCTAACAGTAAATAACACCTAATATTGGGTTGCAAGTCTCTTGCTTGCCATAACGTCATCTTCTGTGATGCTTCTCCAGGCTTGAAGCACAGCTTCTTTCAGTTGCTGAAGGCTCTTTCACGCTTCCTCCGAGACGCATGAGACCAAGAGCCCACATCTTTTCCAACTGCTGGGGGGAAGTAACACACTCGCAGGAAAGCGCTATCCGCCCACTTCCGCATGCATGAGCTCATAGACACTCAGGATTGGCTAGTGTCGCTGTGATTGACAGGAGAGAGAGAGAGAGAGAGAGAGAGAGAGAGAGAGAGAGGATGCCCCTCCCTCCCTCGCTGAGACCACGCCCAATTTCGATGGCTTTAGCATCGTCGAGATTCGAACTCGTGATCTACCTGTTCCAGTATTTTTGGAACAAAAGGTGCCATGTTCTGAGTTGTTTAACACGTCTAGATGTAAATATGAGGAAATGAAACCTGAAATCCTCATCTATCATCTCATACTCATCTTCTGATCTCAAACGAACTGGCCTTGCTGTTCCAATACTTTCGGAGCGAACTGTATGCGTATATATACATTAATTCAGAGTTGTGTTTCAAAATAAAATAAATAAATAAAAACAACTCAGAGGGCAGTGTGTGTGTGTGTGTGTGTGTGTGTGTGTGTGTGTGTGTGTGTGTGTGTGTGTGTGTGTGCATTATAACATCTATATTCTTCACCATTTCCATTCATGAGTTTTTAAAAAAAATATTACCCTCATACAGTTTAAATACAGTTTCAGACTGAAGGGTGAAACGCATGAGAATTTACATTCACACTGACGACGTGTGATGACGTCACAACGAGAGTTACAGCAGCCGACCAATCAGCAGCGCGCTCGCCGTAACCTCTACATAAACACATAACATCTAACCACTCACGGCTCGGACGACTGCGGCGGCGTCGGCGTCGCTGCACTGGAACGGGCTGTCACACACCGACGCGTTCTGACTGAACACACACACACACACACACACACACACACACACACACACACACAGTTACACAACGATACGTGACCCTTTCATCCCATAATTAACTCAGTGCTGCTGCGACGGCGAGACTCACCACACGATCTCTCCACATTTCGTCTGTTTCTGCACCAGAGCTTTCCAGCAGCTGTGTGTGGACTTAATCACCTCTACAGCGAAGTCCTGGAACACACACACACACACACACACACACACACACACACACCATTAACCATTAATACAGGTTTCAACTACTACACACTATATATATAACTTTACATTTATTTATTTATTTATTTATTTATTTATTTATCACTCAAAACTGCACACATTGTAAAAATTTCATTTCAATATTTTGTATATGTTTAAATATTTTATCAGATTTGTTTAATCTGCACATAATGCATCATAACATGCTCACACACTCACACACACACTCACACACACACACACACACACACTCTCTCTCTCACACACACACTCACACACTCACACACTCACACACTCACACACTCACACTCACACACTCTCACACTCTCACACACACACTCACACACTCACACTCACACTCACACACACACTCTCACTCACACACTCACACACTCACACACACACTCACACACACACACACACTCTCTCTCTCATTCACTCACTCACTCACTCAGTCTCTCACTCACTCACTCACTCACTCACTCACTCACTCACTCACTCACTCACTCAGTCTCTCACTCACTCACTCACTCACTCTCTCTCACTCTCTTTCTCTCTCACTCACTCACTCACTCACTCACTCACTCACTC
>CM074918.1:474812-486554 GCA_037576815.1 Pangasius larnaudii
ATTTATTTAAAGCGAAGGATCGTCACATTAAATACTGACTCTGTTTCAGTTATTACTGTTTACTGCTCTTTATAGGGGTTTATTTAATGTAGAAACAGTTAATTTCATTATTTTTGAAGGCGTCTTTGCTCTACAGCGTTTCTTTACACGTGAATAAGACGTTCGAGCAGCACTGTGTATCTCACCCTGGTGCCGATGTCGCACACGTCTATGGGGTCGTTGTCTCCACAGCAGTTGGTGTCTTGATCTGTGTGATTGGGATCCTCCCAGGTCTGTTTCAACCGAAAATAAAAATAATACCGGCAGGTATGAGCTTTTTAAGAATAAATCCGTGAGACTGTACTGCAGTGATGAAAGACGTAAACACACCTGCGGCAGAGCACCGTAGTTCCAGATGTAGCCTTTATGTGGGAAAACGTTGGCCACATATCGCAGTTTGCCTTTCTTCACGTCCTGTTTAATGGGGTTTAGCGCTTCCTTCGTGGCTATCTGCAACCATCAAGCGTTTAAACCGCAACCTCTTGAGGTATCTACTCTACAGAATCCTTACAGCAGTGTGATTTTACACGAGAATTCTCTTTATCTTACAGGTGAGGAGGCACATCATTTCCATAGCTAACATTCTCTAACATTTACATCTCAAACAGTGATTTCTGCATCTGTCTGATCTGAAGTCGAACCACACACCTCCATCTTGGCATTCGACCAGCGAGGAACCTCCACGACCATGTTGAAGAGAATCTGAAACACGGTTAACAAAAGAATTAGACATTTTTAGCATCAGCAGAATTTCTGTAATTAGCAGCCAATAATATTACACAAACATTCTGTATGATGTCACTGTTAACATGCTGAACATGTAATGTGTGTGACGCCTGCTTCTTTCATTTTGCGCTGGAACCGCAAGGTTGATGTAGATAATAAGTTATGGAACATTACATCATATCAACATTGTGAACTTCTTTTATTATTCAGAAACGGTCTAGAAGAGAATAATCACCTCACTGTCAGAGCATTTCTGTTTCTTCGCTGGTACGTCATTCCCCTGCAATATGAAAACAAATCCTTTAGATTTCAAGAACTATAGCCATAAAAACATACAATATTCCACGTTCCATGCCGTCAGGAATCACATATTATTACTGTAACCATGCCGAAGCTGATTTTTTTCCTATAACAACACACCCCCAAGTGTTTTAATTCTCTTATACCATATAATTTAAAAAAAGAGCTGTCATACTTTTTATGCATTTATAGCTACATTTAACACTGTGGAATTCTGGTGAAACAAGTTAGCTCGTGTTCGCACTTTCAGTCTCCTCCAAAAGTATTGGAACTCAAGGCCAATTCTTTTGTTTTTGCGCTACACTGAAGACGTCTGGGTTTGAGATCAAAAGATGAACATGACACGATAGATCAAAATTTCAGTTTTTATTTCCTGATATTTACATCTAGACGTGTTAAACAGCTCAGAACAATGGCACCTTTTGTTTTGTTTTGACTCGTGCATTTTTCAAGTGATCAAAAATATTGGAACATGTGATTGACAGGTGATTCTTGCGCAAGGGTTAAACAAGTCTACATGTAAATATCAGGGAATGAAAGCTGAATTTCTGATCTATCGTCTCATATTCATCTTTTAATCGCAAACAGAAAATGTCTTCAGTGTAGAGCAAAAACAAAAGAACTGGCCTTGTGTTCCAATACTTTTGGAGCAGACTGTATTTTAGCAGCTATAAACAGTCGTTCCCTCACCAGCGTCTCTTTTCTCTCTATCGCGAAGTTACTAAGACAAATAAACGCAGCTTGTTGCGCATGTTACTGAGAAACCGCAAAGAAGCGTAAACTCCTCTGTCCTGAAGACGTCTGAAAACTTACAGTTCCAGCTTCACCTCTGACTGTTACAAAGCGCTGACACTGGAGACTCCTTCCATAAATGCTCAGTGTGATACAGAAAACGTAACCAAGTTATCACGTTATCAATTTTTTTTTGTTAAACAACATCTTTTTAAAGGATAACATTAAAACCTGTGTATTAATATAAACCTGTGACTTGCAGCTGCACTACTGTCAGAGCTGCTGTTATAGAAAACTAATCAACTCCTTCTATCACACTATCAGGATTCAGGATTCAGCAGCACTGTGGTATAAAACACACACAATTCAGTCATTTGATATTTTGGTGATCAGGTGTAATAGTGCATTTTGCATCACTGTAGCCAACCTGTTGCTCAGGTGCGTAGAGGGGGATGTCGTGGAACGGAGAAATGTATTTCCCATGTGAGGTTTCTGTCGAGTAACAGGGATGAAATATAAAAAAACAACAAAGCATATGAGTGTATTGGAGACACCAGTCACTCCATGGTCACAGTGTAAACCTTCACATGCCTAACACGTGCGTGTGTCGGGAACAGCTGCTGGTCAGGTTGCTATGTCGCGGTCTGTAGTTTCTTATTTGATAACGTGTTTGCAGATTGATTTCACTTTTTATTATTACATCCTGAGGAGACAGAATATAATCAGGACTGTACTGCTCCTGAGTTCAGCGCTCCGTTCCTACAAAACACACTGAGAACCTGGGAGAACCTTTTTATTCAGCTGGAACCTTAAAGGGAAAGTTCACCCAAAAATGAAAATTGTGTCATCAGTCACTCCTGATATTTTTAATGAAGCCTGGGAGATTTCTGTCCCTCCATGGACAGTCCATGCAACCAAAACTTTCAAACTCCAAAAAGTTCATAAAGGCGTCGTAAAAGTAATCCATGTGACTCCAGCGGTTTAACTCCAATCTCACGAAGCGATACGAACGCATTGTGTGCACGAAAATGAAGTCTTTATTCACTAAATATCTTCACTTCCGCATAGATCTCCGAGGTGCGTTCACGAGAGAACCACGACGCACGCGCGTTTGTGTTGACGTGAGAGCGGACGTTCTTGCGATACAATCGGACCCGGGAGCTCTGCACTGTTTTGAAAAATAAACCAAGACCTAAAAAAAAATCTAAATCCACTTAGAATGTAAAGAACGAAGCTTGTATACAGCGTCCCTCTTCCTCTGCTGTAGACAGTGCAGCACCTCCGGGTCCAGATGTATCTCGAGAACGTCGGCTCTCACGTCAACACGACACGCAGACGCCGTGGTTCTCTCGTGAACGTGCGTCGGAGATCTATTCACAAAAAAGAGAAGATATTTTGTGATTAAAGATTAATTTTAGTTTTTTTGCGCACACACTGTGTTCGTATCGCTTCATAAGATTGGAGTTAAACCGCTGGAGTCACATGGATTACTTTTATGACACCTTTATGAACTTTTTGGAGTTTTGGTTGTTTTGGTTGCATGGACTGTCCATGGAGGGACAGAAATCTCCCAGGCTTCATTAAAAATATCTTCATCTGTGTTACGAAGATGAACGAAAGTCTTATGGGTTTGGAGCAACATGAGGAGGAGTGACTGATGACACAATTTTCATTTTTGGGTGAACTTTCCCTTTAAGCAGTAGCTCCACCTGATCTTCATTCCACACCTGTAACTGATCCTCAGGTGGAACTTTTGGCCGTGTTGGTTGTTTCTGAGTGCGTCCTCACCGCAGCCTGTTGCATGATGGATGTTCTAACCCTAATCGTAGATGAAGTAATTACTGATATACTGTCTCTGCCATCGGCCATAGGTGTTTTACGTAACAGTGTACACGTACTATCACTGGACCGGTGTGTTTATGTGTGTGTTTTCAAACTTTTTTAAAAAGATACGTTTTCAAAATACCTGCTTACATGTCAACAGGTCCTGATCGAACCCTCACTAACTCTTTAGCTTCCTTTAACACACCCATTTATCCTAATACTTAACCTGCTCCTGAGGTTAGGAGATAAATAATGAATATTAAATCCTGAAATCTTTAAAATGTGACAGTGTCAGGATGGAGGAATGCTTCTCAGCTACATTACTTTCAGTAGTACTACTATGATACGATATAATAACATTAGCCCGCTGCGTGAGGTGAAACACGCTAATGCGCATGCGCGAAAGTGGACCTTGAAGAAGCTAGCGCGCTGTAGTCAC
Source organism: Pangasius larnaudii (assembly GCA_037576815.1). Lineage (NCBI taxonomy): Eukaryota > Metazoa > Chordata > Actinopteri > Siluriformes > Pangasiidae > Pangasius > Pangasius larnaudii. The sequence continues at coordinate 478,873 of CM074918.1, forward strand.
TAAAGCATTGTTTACCTCAATTATACCTCCAAATAAGCTGTATACTTTAAATGAGAGGATTATTCTTTTAAATATTAAGAGACAAGTGGAAATGTGTTTATTTCGAGTTTATTTTGTGTAAATAACCTACAGCTCGAGTGTAAACCTGCAGAACAAATAAATGAGCTAGCATAGTTAGCTTTAGCTCTGTATACGCGGCTAACGGCTAATCTGAGGTGACTTACTAAAATAAATGCGGTAGTCAGGTGAGTGCGGGCGGCCCCTTTCCTCCGTCAGGTAATGAGACATTCTTCTGTGAAAAGCGGCTTTGGAGAAACTCTCCCTGAACAGCGAGCGCATCATTTTAGCTGTAGTTCTGGGCCGCTCGGTTCCTCCTTCTTCCGCGGGAACGCCTCCGCCTTCAGCCGCCCTCAGGCTCCATGCGTTAGGCCACACTGCCACCTGGCAGCCCGCTCCATGAACACAGAGCAGACATGAACATCTCCCAGAGCTCACACTCCACACAGAGCAGACATGAACATCTCCCAGAGCTCACACTCCACACAGAGCAGACATGAACATCTCCCAGAGCTCACAGAGCAGACATGAACATCTCCCAGAGCTCACACTCCACACAGAGCAGACATGAACATCTCCCAGAGCTCACACTCCACACAGAGCAGACATGAACATCTCCCACAGCTCACACTCCACACAGTGCAGACATGAACATCTCCCACAGCTCACACAGTGCAGACATGAACATCTCACAGAGCTCACACTCCACACAGAGTAGACATCAACATCTCCCAGAGCTCACACAGTGCAGACATGAACATCTCCCAGAGCTCACACTCCACAGAGTGCAGACATGAACATCTCCCACAGCTCACACAGAGCAGACATGAACATCTCCCAGAGCTCACACAGAGCAGACATCAACATCTCCCAGAGCTCACATTCCACACAGTGCAGACATGAACATCTCCCACAGCTCACACAGAGCAGACATGAACATCTCCCAGAGTTCACACTCCACACAGAGCAGACATGAACATCTCCCAGAGCTCACACTCCACACAGAGCAGACATGAACATCTCACAGAGCTCACACTCCAGACAGAGTAGACATCAACATCTCCCAGAGCTCACACTCCACACAGAGCAGACCTGTGATGCAGTGCCACCCTGCTGCCCATTTGTTCATGTAGACCTTTCCTCCTACAGTCAGAGAATTCCAGCACTGTCCGTGGTCAGAGCACACACATCAGGAGTGGAACTAAAATTATTATTATTATTATTATTATCTAATAATCAAATCTACAAGTATTGGCACCCTATCTATCTATCTATTTTAACCAACTCTATAAGTATTGGCACCCTATCTATTTATTTCTCTTTCTTTCTTAAACTGCACGTTACCTATTAACTTTAAAATATAGCTATGTGGAAGTGGGGGCGTGGTCAACCACTGGTTAGTGAGTGGAGGGCGGAGCCGGAGAAGGTGAGCAGTAAGGAATGCACACCTGTGGGGAATTCTACTAACGAGTGCTCTGTGTTGCAGTGAGCTGGGGCAAGGATAAAAAGGAGAGAGATGAGCTCTGTGTGTGTGTGTGTGTGTGTGTGTGTGTGTGTGCGTGTGCGCGTGTGCGTGTGCGTGCGTGCGTGCGTGCGTGCGCGTGCGTGCGTGTGCGTGCGTGCGTGCGTGCGCGTGCGTGTGTGCGCGTGTGCGCGTGCGCCAAATTGCGTTTTTTCCCGTAGGAATACATGGAAAATGTTTCGCTGCTCCTGCTTTTTCATCCTTTCTTAATTCAGGTAAACTGAAGATTACTAAAGCAGCATTGCTCCACGTACCTACTAACACCCTAGCAACCATTTGAGCAACCACTTGGGATCATGTAGAAACTTACTAGAAACAGCATATCAACCACCTGGTTCCCCATAACCGCCACCTAGCAACACCCTAGCAACCAACTGGGTTAGCACAGCAACCACCAAGTAACACCCTAGCAACCAACTGGAATATCATAGCAACCTTCTAGCAACCAGCTGGACTAGCATAGCCACCACCTAGTAACACACTAGCAATCAGCTGGGTTAGCATGTCAACCACCTGGAATCTCATAGCAAGAGGTTTTTAACACTTTACATATTATAAGCTTTTATCTTTTCAACCTTTACACTTGTAACCGTTGTGACGCCACAGGACCACGGTTCGGTTTGGGCACAACACAGACACCCAGAGACAGGAGTGCGCAGAAAATTCTCTTTATTGAATAAGATGGTGCAGGTAGAGTGTGGGGTGAAGGTGTGCATGGTTTGGAAATGGCAGTGAGGTGAATGTCATCCGGCACAGCAGACACTCTCAGGCAGTTCGGGGGTCGGCTTGCAAAGGCAGCAGTCAGTCTTCTCTGCTTACATCTCCATCGTGAGGAAGAGAGAGAGAGAGACCACATTAGTTAAGTCATTGGGGGGATGGGTTCCCTTTTGAGTCTGGTTCGTCTCTGGGAGTTTTTCCTTTCCACCGTCGCCTCTGGTTCGCTCATTAGGGATAAATTCACATATTTACAATATATATATTTTTTGCTGTGTTAGATCACTCCACCTCCCAGCCATGAGCACTCTGGCTGTCCAAAACAAAAGGGGTGCTGAACGGACAGCGCCAGCGCCAGCAGTCGTGTGAGGAGCGCTGTGTTTCTTCGGTGCACTGGCTGCCAGTCTGCTGTCACAGGGTGGTGTGTCACCCCCCAGCTCCGGTCGTACTGCTGGAATGCGATGGGCCCAGAGTGAGAAGCGCAGAGAAAGCCCATCTGCATTACCTTGCTGAGCCCCCGCTCTGTATTGCACAGTGAAATCGTAGTCCTGAAGGGAGAGGAACCACCACGTCACCCTGATGTTTGTGTCCTTGGCCTTGGCCATCCACTGGAGCAGAGCATGGTCCATGATAAGGGTGAAGGGCCGACCCACCAGGTAGTACTTTAGTTCATCCATGGCCCATTTAATGGCTAGGGCTTCCCTCTCCACTGTGGCATACTTCCTCTCTGCAGGGGTCACCTTTCGGCTTGTGTATAGGACCGGATGCTCCTCCCCATCGAAGACCTGCGAGAGGACCACCCCTAGTCCTGTTTCTGATACGTCTGTATGCACATTGATAGGGAGGGTGAAGTCGGGGTTCCTTAGGATGGGGGTCAGCTTGTCAGTGCCTATTTTACCTCCTCAAAGGCTTGCTCTGCCTCCCAACTCCGGTGCACCCGGTTCGGCTGGCTTCCTGGTGAGATCAGAGAGGGGAGAGGCAATCAAGGAGAAGTTGGGCACAAAGCAGTGGTAATATCCAGCCAACCCCAAGAAGGCACATACCTGCTTTTTTGGTGGTTGGCCTTGGGTATCCTTTCACTGCTTCCACCTTCTTCTCCTGAGGCATCAGGAGCCCCCAGCCAATGCGATACACCAGGTAATATGCCCAGGTGGCATTTCATGGGGTTGGAGGTCATCCCAGGTGTCCGGAGCTCCCCCAGAACCTCCCTGAGGTGGTCGGACCAAGTGGAGGAGTGGATGATTACGTCTTCGATGTACACGATGGCGTACTGGCGATGGAGCTGCAGAACGACATCCATCAATTGCTGGAAAGTGGCTGGGGCTCCATGCAGGCTGGAGGGGAAGACCCAGTACTGCCAGTGGCCATTGGCAGTGGACAACGCTGTCTTTGGCTTAGCCTCTGGGCTCAGAGCTGCCTGCCAGTATCCATAGTTAGGTCAAAGGTGAAAATAAAGGTGCATTGTCCAGTGCCTAAATTGTAGCCTTTCAGCAGAAACTACTAGACAAGGGAAATCTCCATCAATGGTGAAAGTATATGTAGTAGCTCGCTACATATAGGCAAGCAAGGAGGCATTAGCGAGGTGGTGTAATAGCTCACTGATGGCACTGATGATCTTGTTCACAAGATCTTCAATAAGCAGAACATCAGGAAATCAGCTGGACCAGATGATGGTACCAGGCACCGTTACTACACTGTGCAGATCAGATAGCTCCTGTATTCACCTGGATTCAAACCCCTGTTTTCAACATTGTTCCCAACCCAAAGAAAGACAAACAAACAGGATAATGGACAAGTTTCTCAGTTGTCATGAAGTTTTCTGAACAGGTGATAGTGACTCAGCTGAAGTCCATTACAGATTCCTTCCTTGAACCTCTACAGTTTGCATGAGATTTTCCTCAGTCAAGGATGCAGGGAACTTGTGCCCTCACCACATACTGCAGTACCTGGACATCAATGTTTGTGGACATTAGCTCCACCTTCAACACTGAACATATCCTCCAAAACCTGTCCAAGAATCACAGATTTTCTGACAGGAAGTGGGCCACCATCTCTTGGTGCCACAGGGCAGCATACCTCTGCCTGCCAACCCTTGAGACTTAACAGTTCAGCTGTGTCCAAGGTTGAGTCTTTCAGATGTCTGGGGACCACCGTCACCAACTCACTGAAATGGGCCAATAACTGAACCACCATCCTCAAGACAAAACAGCAAAGACTGTTCTTCCTGTGCCAACTCAGGAAGCTCAATATCTCTCAACCTGTCCTGAAAAGATTCTACTCAGCCATTATGTGCTCACTACTTCCATCACAGTCTGGTTCCTCTCTGCCTCTTCCAACTGCAAGACCAGTCTGCAGCGAGAGATCCACTTGGCTGAGAAGATCATTGGCTATAAAGTTACCAAAATCAAAAACCTGTACTCCTGTATGACCCCAAACATCCAGGCAAACACCTCTTTGTCAAGAGGTGCTACAGGTCCATTAGTCTCAAACCACACACCACCAACACAGCCTTTTCTGGACACTATCCTGTTACTTAACCACTCCAACCCATAGCAACATAGTTACACATCATTACATTGTCTCTCGTCTCATGTCCTGCCTCTACAGTGTGGTTTGAAACATGCAAGTTACATAAATTAAATGGTTTCCATTGTATTTTGCAATTGCAATATAAAGGATGATTTTTTTCATTATTAAATGTTAAAATCACCCTACATAGGTGTCGGATAAGCTCCAAAATGAACATGCTCCAAATCTGGAAGGTAACAAATCATACAAGGAAAGCAAAAGGGAAAGGAAACTCTAAAAGCCATGCAACTCTGCAGAGACATCTCGCATTATAACAAGAATGTCCTTTAAGCTCTGCTTTCTCTCTCTCTCTCTCTCTCTCTCTCTCTCTTTCTCTCTCCAAGGTTGACTCAATGAATTTTTTATTAACTTGGCCCCTGAGCACACTGATACTTTATGGGCAAATTAAGTCACCTGGGGCTTTCTTATTTCAAATGCAGTTCATCTGAAACACAAGCAGTGACCCTGTTTGTTAGTGGAAATCCTCACTGCAGACTGTAAATGGGTTCACTGCCTTCCTGAAATAAAGGTTCTTATATGAAGAATTTTTAGGTGGGTTTATGGGGTAATTAAGCTGCCCCCAGTCCCATGGTGCAAGTCTGTCCATCCCTGTGGCTACTAGGTAAGTAGACCTGCTGGTAGCTACAGTAGGTGATCTCAGAGGTGGCTCATCAACACCTCGGATGCAGACATATACATATTTCAGTGGACCGAGCCAAGTACTCAAAACATACTATAGCAATGCTGACATATGAAGATAAAACTGGACATAGTTCAGGAACTCCAGTTTTTAATGATGAACCAGCACAGCTTCTGTAGTAGATCCTCAGTTTATCCAATCACATGCATTTATGTAAATTATTTACATGAAGAAGCTCATAGGACAAGAAAGCAGCTAAAGGGTGAGAGACATTAGTTCAGAAAGGGGAGAGTTTTCATAGATTTTTCTATTTTATTAACCCTGTCTCAGGCCTGATTGGTGAAGTGTGTATACAGCCTGTTTAAAGAAAAGTCGACAATGAAAACAATTTCAAAAGATGAATGGACAAGAAGTGTTTATTCTCCCTGCATTAAATTATCTTGAGTTAGTAAAAATGGTAACGTTACTATCACTACTATGAAACAAAACAAACACTACAAATTGTGTTATTTATAACCATAAACTAATCACTATTGGTTAAGTATAAAAACTGCTGCCTCCAATCAGACAAATTAATCACTTTTAAACCTAGGCAAGCAAGAAAGTTTATGTGACTAGACCATAACAAATTTTAGTTATTTTATGCTCATGTTTAAATACATAAAGTGCACGTTCTTGAAAGCCATAGAGGCAGTGTTGCCTGTACATTATACAAATCAGTCAAACATGAAATTAAAATAAATACTACAGAAAACAGCAACACAATAAGTTCACAATAACTTAAACTCATAGCAAAAAACTGTTTCTAGATTCATCCACTTTGTAGAGCAGATTGAAACAGATGCATTATGTGTGGTCAAAAACAACCAGTCTAAAGTTGAAAAAGGCAAAACTGGTAAGATGCATTTTCATATTTACCCGTGTGTTAGCGTGGGCTAGGCCTCGTGTCTCATGGCTTGATCCTGCCTTTGAACCATTCGGGAAGTGACCTTGACTGCACTCGACTCTCTCAGAAGGCTACACCAGTCACCATAAGAATTTCAAAAGGTTTCTCCCAGTAGGGATTTTATGTACTGATTTTATGAAAAAGCACAGCGATCCGTCTCTGGTCCCATCACTGGCCATCACACTGTCCTTCTTCTAGCATGGAATGACCCCACAGATACCTGCTATAAGCATTCTCCCTTCAAAATCCTCTACATATGGGTTCAGGTTTTTTTTTTTTTTTTTGAACCTCACCATGGAGCATTGATTTAACGTACATATGAACAGTAAAACGTCTGGCTTTAATAGTGTGCTGCTGGGTGGATCACTGACCCAAAATCACCTACAGATGATAGAGTGGCACTGTTTTCCTGAAGTGGGAAAATAATGTAACTTTGACCCTGATCAGTGACTTTGTCTGAAACTTTTTGCAAAATTTATTGAAAGCATTGATCACGACTAACAACTGTATTAAGAAAAGGTCATTAATGGAGTGTTGTGCCAAATTGTGCTCTCTTTCTCATATATATGGTTCTCTGCTGTAGCAGCAGTAGCATCTTCTTTAACAATTAGATTAAATAATCATGAAGTTAATGAATTATTCTAAAAAAACAGATGGAAGACTTTGTTCTATTTTCTTTATTTGTAAGCCATGTTTCATAATAGCAAACAAACAGCAGCAAATGACTTTGTTGGTTGATTAATTGACCACCATTTAAATGCTTAGCAACATTTGAAGGTGAAAATGAAAACTTCAGTCCTATTTTAAATAGCAGCAAATGCAAAAAGTACTAACTCTATTAAACAAGGTCCATCAGAGTTCCCAGTACTTGCAGGTTTCTATCCACATGCCAAACCAAGATATCACCAGTATATTAGCACATCATCAGTATAAAATGACTGCTGATATAGTGACTGGTGGCTGTTTTGGGTGTATAAGGTTCTACTCATTCTGGTAGAGAATCCTAGTGTTGTGTGACTGGAAAGGACAAAGGCTGCCAAGTGAACTTGCTCTTCTCCTGGTAATATCGCTGTACTGTAACTACTTTTAGCTTTAACTAAAGAAGCATTCCAGCACTATATCGACCCCCAAAACCTCACACCAGTCGTCCTGGAATTGGCAACTCTGGGTCTGTTAAAGTACTACTTAAAGAAGCTAAAATATTACACACACTCCAGGTCCTCAAGCTAAAAGTG
>CM074918.1:509462-520213 GCA_037576815.1 Pangasius larnaudii
AGGATAACAACTCAGTAAGATAAAATCTCTTCTACAAGAGTAACACAACAGCAACACATAAGCAAACAAACAAACAACAACAAAATAATAATAATAAATACATTTTAAATAAACACCAGGAGAGCAACCTGTTCCAACTTCGTAGGTGATTTTACATTTACATCCTCGTTTCCTCGCTGATTTATTTAATCCCGTCAGGATGTAACGTTACCACGGCAACCACGATTTTGTTAACAGTTTTTGATAGAGCACTTCAGCAGCGTCAGGGAGCCTTTGCAGGTCTCTGGCGATTGCTAGCCTGACTTCACTTCGTCCATCTATCCTAACGTTAAAGCGGAGGCATTTATTTATTTATTTATTTGCGCGTCTTCCGGCGTTATGTGAGCTGCTCCCGGCTGTTATGAACACTATATAACTGGTTACACGGACTCTATAACTGCCAGGGTTTCTTAACCTTCAGGGAGGTGAAGGTTTATGGTGAATATTACACATATATCACATTAAGTAACAAACTAGTAGCCAAATAATCATGTAAAAGTATTTCAGTCCATTGAAATGGTCTGCGATAAGAGATGGCTTTCATTAATAATGCGTTTATAATTACTTTATTAAATCATCGGCATGACATACCGTACATCTAAACAATAACAGACACGCCTTGTTTAGCCAGACTCCTACCCCAGCCTAATGATATCCGTTACCATCAATTAGTAGATGGTGTGCAGGTAAATATGGCCACTGAGTAGAAAATGGAAATTACTACAAAGGATTATGCTTCAGTGTCTGAACCTCTGTTTCCCTGCTAAACTTGCTAGCTAGCCCGCTAATCACCAATTTCTGGTTACAGATTATATGCCTAATAAATATTGCTTTACTCTGTTCAACAGATTTGTAAAGATGTGAAGACAGAATCTTGTACAGCTTTCACTGGCGAGACATCAGACATCAAACGATTACAGAAGAGCGCTCTGGAAGAACAAGAACTGAAGAACTATGAAGACTATCTCTGTAAGACGGTGTCCTAATCCCACCATAGTGGCATCTGACTGAGTTCCTACACACTACCAAGGAGAAATGAGATCACCATGTCTACAGAATACACCTAGTAATGCCTATAAATACCAAGTGCAACAGCCTTCGATTGCGACCTACATGTTGATAAACCAACAACGAATGCATATTGATGAAATTTCATTGTACACATTACAGGGACATTAAAGCTTCTTCTTATTCTTCCTCTTAATGTACATAAGAAGTAAGGCAGTGTGGAGCGTTATCAGGCCTGAGATACGTAGTGCTGGAGCTACGTAGGATCTAGACAGGAACCTTGTAGGACACCATACTGTACTCTTTTAGGCTCTGAAGAATCTTCACTGACTCTAATAAGTTAGTCTATGTAGAAAGATCTAAACCAGGCAGGAATACATCATAAATAATAAACATCATTTCTTTCATTTGTTGCATCCTTTCCTTCCAGACTGCGAGGAATGCAGATCTTTCTTCTTCAACAAATGTGAGGTTCATGGTCCGGCTCTTTTCATCCCTGATACCCCTGTTTCCATGGGGGCCGCTGACCGAGCCAGACAAACCCTTCCACCTGGTTTAGCGATTCGGAAGTCTGGGATTCCTGACGCAGGCCTGGGTGTGTTCAATAAGGGAGATCCTGTTGCTGTTGGTGTGCACTTCGGGCCGTATCAGGGAGACGTTGTAAACAAAGAGGAAGCTATGACCAGTGGCTACTCTTGGGTGGTAAGTTAAAGTGCTTATGTCCCAGATCATTGAAACAAGTGACCAGTTTTAGAAATTCAGGAAACAGGAGACTGGTGTTGATCTTCAGACTCTTGATATTTATTTGCATGCTTCAAGAATTTTCAGATCAGTTTCTCTCTAAAGAAGCAAAACCTCTGAAAGGCTTCACCAGCAATGCTGCAGGTGTTTCCATCACCTACAAACCCCAGCACTGCCTTAACCACCTGAGAGTCCAGGAGGTTAAACTCAAGCCGATTTCACTCTCTCTGTGTTCGGGAGACTAGTATTAGCAGTGAACATCATGCTTATTTCGACTTATTGTTCCTGCATATGCTACTTAATTCTTCCTTAAATATATTTGTATTGTTGCGTTAAGGAATAAAATGTTCAGAATGTCTTGTTTATGCAGATATACAAGGGCAGGAAGTGCGAGGAGTACATTGACGCCAAGAGACAAATGAATGCTAACTGGATGCGGTGAGGAACACACCTCTAAAGTCTGCTGATTTAGAGTGATTCGTTTTACTGCTTCTTAATTAATAAGAAACGTTTGTCGTTCCCCCTGCTAGGACTCGCTCTCTCTCCCTAACATGTCTCACTCCTAATCTTTATCTGTCTTGGTTTTATTCCTTCAGCTATGTAAATTGCGCTCGCAATGACGAAGAGAAGAATCTTGTTGCGTTCCAGTACCAAGGAGGGATTTTCTACCGGTGCTGTCGATCCATCGAACCAGGAGCGGAGCTCTTGGTGTGGTACGAAGAGGATTACGCCAAAGATCTCGGCCTTACGTTCGACTACCTTTGGAACTTAAAGTGTTCCCCAAATGGTTATTTCAAGACATTGAGCTTACTTTTTTTTTTAAAGCTTATTTGGTCTTAACACTATATGAATTTATCATTGATGTATATTAAATCAGGATATTGTCTCCCTGTTCTAGCACACCACATTCAACTCGCCAGATAAATGAGACTTTCTCAGTTCAAGTCCTGGGGGATTTAATTAGAAACATCCTTTTTGGTTACATACAGTTAAACTCTTAGCTGTGGTCAGAGTGCAGGGTGAGCCATGAGATGGCACCGTTGGAACAGGGCTTGCTCAAGGGCCTGTCAGTTGCAGATTTGCGATGATCAGTAGCCCAGAAACTTCGCAAACCCTTCGTAAGTTGGATAAGCTGTTTGCAGGACTGGAGATCCCTTGAATATGAACAGAAACTAAGCAGTGAACTAAAAGATTTAGGAGGCTGAGAGCACAGAATCAGTAAACTATATACTACAAGGATTTCTGCCAACAGGAATCAGGAACCAGCAAGCTGGAAGTTCCTTCTTTTCATTCATACTCACAGTGCATGATGGTGGATTCACCCTGGATATTCCTTGTGCACCTATGAATAGGTCACGATCTTAATGTCATATGTTCATAAGGCTTGTGGCACAGCCAGTGATGCATATAATACCTTGTTCACACAGAAGACATCCTCCTTCTACTTCCTGCAGAAGCAGGTTATGTTTTTTTTTGTGCATGTGTAGATAGGTGACATGGGTTGTAAGTTATGATATAGGGTTTAGGGTGTCCCCTCTCAGGTCCCTTAGCTGGTCTGTGAACTTGCTATTTACATTTACATTTTAATTTAGCAGACATCTTTACCCAGAAAGTACAAAACTGAAAACATGCTGACATGCTGTGATCTACACAGAAACATGAGCTTCTAAGGAAAGAAAGGAGAGGATGGATTGAGTGCCTTCAGCACTGGGACAGCAGTATAGAGTCTGCATGGAGCAAATGTGGATGTCCTCCATGTCACCTCACGTGACTGTTCCTCCAGCTAGGAAGCAAACCACTTTCATGCTGGGCAACTGATTCCAAGGATTGTGACGGGAGAGTCTTTTCACTGACTATGTCAGAGGCTTTAACAGTCTGGAGCACTGTGGATGAGAGGAGATCCAGTGGACAAGTGATGGGAATGTTGTAAGATTTGTACGAAGGTGTGGAATCTCCTCTGAAGGAAGCAGAGTAAAGAATATTGAGGAGATGGGAGAGGAGGAAGGAATGTCATAATAGAAATAAGAGAGAAAGATGGACAGATCTTGTTGTTCTTTTCTTATGGTAGGGTAGGGATCAGATGCAGATGAGTCTAGCTTTCCCTTGTAGAAGGAGGTCTTGGCAGTGATCACATCAGAGGAGAACTTTGACGGAAAAGAGTGATATGAGTGGAGATGAGCATCATGTTGTGTTTTTCTCCATGTTCTCTCAGTGGCTCTTAATTCTCTTTGATGCAAGGAATGGGGCAAGAAGACTTACTTGATCTAGAAGATAAAGGGAACAGGTGGGCAGTGGGTGAAGAAAGTGAAGAGTGGAAAGTATTTGTGGCTGATTCCAGTGAAAGGGCTGTTATGATGCTGGAAGCCAATGAAAGGAGGGATGGTGTGGATGAAACAGTTAGCGGGGGGTTCGGGACAAGAGGTTAGTGAAAGGGAGGATGAGGTTGGTTTGAGAAGTGAAGTGTGGTCATGTTGATGACTAAAGCTGAAGGAGATTGGCTGAAGACCAGGTCCAGAAAGTTTCTTCCCTTGTGTGTCATGGGGCAATTGTTGAAGATCAGGTCAAAACAGTACTAGAAAGGGAAGACGCAGGAGCTGTGGAGCTTGTTCTAGGGGAGCTTGAAGACTATCCTGGGAACACAGGCAGGAATATTCCTTGGACATGATGCCACATGTACATTCAAGTTTTCGTAAACCATGCCATTCTTTCTTAAGTTGTCTGGGTGTCAACATAATCAGGTTTAGTTGCACCCATGATGATCAGAGCATTATCAACTAAATGAGTTGAGTAAGTTAATAAATGCCATTTACTAATATCATAAATATTTTATGTTATTTGCCAAATGAGGGCATAGAATGTCCTGTAGAACTACAGGGGATCTAACAGGACTGCAAGTGTCTGTCAGTGCTGAGCAAGTATTTGTTTGTCATTGTTTTTTTACCCTTTTTTTTCTTTTTCTCCTCCAGGAATGAACAATGCCCTGTTGCAAGTCTTCTCCTGCTCCTTGTGTCCACTATCCTATAAATCCCTACTTTACCTCCACAAACACACCAGGAGATGCCACTATGAGGAATATGTAACAGCAACAGAAAAAGGAGAAAATAAACATGAGAATCCGATTCCCACACAAATCCCCAGTAGTCAGCAAGCAACCTGTGGTTCTGTCGCTACAAAGTCCAAACAGAAAAGAAATCACCCCTGTAAGGACTGCGGGATGAGTTTTAATGACGGAAGTAATCTCAGAAAGCACCAGCGCATCCACACAGGAGAGAAACCTTATCACTGTTCACAGTGTGGAAAGAGTTTTCGTCATCACAGCACTCTTCAACGACATCAGCGCATCCACACAGGAGAGAAGCCGCATCGCTGCTCACAGTGCGGGAAGAGCTTTGCGCAGATGGGTCATCTCCAACGACACCAGCGCATCCACACAGGAGAGAAACCTTACTCCTGTCCACAATGTGAGAAGAGTTTTACCTACAGAGATAATCTAAAAATGCACCAACGCATTCACACAAGAGAGAATGTATATCACTGCTCACAGTGTGGGAAGATTTTCAATCACCAGAGTAATCTCCAGCAACACCAGCGCGTTCACACAGGAGACAGACCTTTCCACTGTTCAGAGTGCGGGAAGAGCTTTCGTCACCAGAGTCATTTCCAGACGCACCAGCGCATTCACAGAGGAGAGAGGCCTTATAAGTGTGTGCAGTGTGGGAAGAGCTTTGCTCAGCACAGTTATCTCCGGCAGCACCATCGTATTCACACGAGGGAAAAGCCCTATTCCTGCTCTGTGTGCGGGGTGAGTTTTACGCAACAGGGTCACCTCCGAACACACCAGCGCATTCACACGGGCGACAAACCGTATCACTGTTCGCTGTGTGGGAAGAGTTTTACTCGCCAGAGTTCTCTCCAGCAGCACCGACATATTCACACAGGAGAGAAGCCTTACCACTGCTCACAGTGTGGGAAGAGTTTTACTCGGCATAGCGCTCTACAGCACCACCACCGCGTTCACACAGGAGAGAAGCCATATCACCATAGTTAAGAAAACACTACTGAAGCCAAAGTCGTCAATGAAGAACAAGAAAGCACCTCTCCAGCATTGAGCACTGACCCTAAACCTTTAAGCAGCTGGGAAAATGTTACCCGGTAGGTGAAATCCAGATTCTTTTATGGAGGAATCAGATCTTTCCATGGAGCTATCATGTTTAGCATTAGTAGTCCAAGTGTGGTAGCACTTGGGTGAATGTGTGGGGAGTGTTCTCCTGGCACACTTTACACATCCTGACCAGAAATGACTATAAGAACATGGTTGCTGACCAAGTTCTTTCATTGATGGCTATGGTTTATCCACACGCAGATGCTGCCAGCATGGGTCCAGGAAGATGACAGCAAGTTTTTTTATTATTACTTTAGTGGCCAGAACAGACTCGACTCTTCTTTAAGATGAGGCGAAATTCCAATTTTCAGAGACTGTGCAGTGGTACAACATATCCAGACATATCTCTAAACAGCATGCTTGTAAAACGCATGTGCAGGTGAATCAGTGCTCTTCTGAAAGCCGAAGGAGGTACAGCATGCTACTAGATACAGTACGAGTACCGAATTAACTGACAACAACAACGCCATTGCGGGAAAACAAAAACATTCAAGCAGTCAAGTCGAACATTATTATTCCTTCTCATCGCAGCCATTTGTTGAGTGAGAAACTAAATATAATGCATGGTTCCACTGTGATCCCAGAACCTTTTCAGGAACCTTTTGGAATTGTCTTGATAGATGAACTGCAAAGGTCCTGGACTCTGGTTTCTCTTAAGTGTTTCCACCACACTGAAAGAAAAGGGTGAAATGTGCAATACTTTTAGTGCACAATCCGTGTACACCATAAGAAGAGGCAAGTTGCCAATCAACAGAAAGTGTTATCTGTGTAAGCTGGTCAAGCAGCCTGCAGGAAAACACTGTCCCTAAATGTGGAGGATTCGGTTCAGATGTTCTGGAATTTACTCGACTATCACTATGTTGTCCTTGTTCCAGTTGTGCTTTGAGTGGCTGGTCATTAAGGCCTGCTTAGTGCTGCTCCATAACGGGACTGATCCCAGGGAAGTGATAATAGTCTCAATAATACCAATAAAAGTCTGATACAGCAACAGACTGGGTCTGATAGTCTTCAGTACCCACTGCATTGCATCCCTGTCTGAAGTGGCTCAGTTTGACTATCCGATGCACATTCCAGTGCTCGATGATCTATCTTTAGAGACAGTTAAAAAGGGTTTGTGTACCAACCACATTAAAATGTCTTAGGAAGTAAGAGTGATTGTGTGAACTCCCAGGGTTTCTACCTTTGTATTACCGAGGTTCAGTGTCCTTCTGAAGTCATTGTACTGCTGCGTCTAGGTTTCCTCCTCAGCGAGTTTCTCCTCACCACTGTCTCTCCTGACTTGTTCATTACAGATCTAAATCTACATCCAGATTTCTGTAAAGCCGGTTTGTGACAGTATCTGTTGTTTAAAGCAGTATTCAAAGAAAAATGTTTTGAGTTGAATAGCTTATTCAGTACACAGCCCTGGGGGACTCTGGTGTTGAGAGGGAAGGAATAGGATGTCCATGTTGCTCTAGAACTGGTTGAGCTGGTTGACTTTTCTAGGGGTTTAATGGTGTTCAGTTCTGAGCTGAATTTGGTAAACAGAGTCTTTGATCTCCAAATGTGATATGGTCAGATGGACTGTAATAGTCATGGAGCACTTTGGTCTATAGATGTACAGCTGGAGGTTTAGTGCAGCTGGAATCAAGGCTCGAATGTGTGGTATTAGCAGCTTCTCAGAAAGTGCAACTAGGGACTTTTTTGGCACTGTGGGCTAATTTAAAGCAAATGAGGATGGCCACCTTGTGCCAGTGAGCTTCTGAAAATGTCTGTAAAAGACACAGTTAGTTGATGGGTTGAGCACACTCCTTGAGCACATGTCCAGCAGGATTCTCCTGACCAATTACAGACAGCAGCTGGTCACGAGGGTGCGGTTCTCATAGCTGCGTCAGTGTCGGTTGCTTCAAATTAGACATGGAACATCTGGAAGAGGGGCTTTGATGGTGCAAGCCAGGTGATTCCTCACTGAAGACGACTGTCGACAGTGTGGTTTTCATGGATGTGTGACATAAATCCCACATCAAGCCTCCGATTGACCAGTGAAGCTAGTTTGGGTGCTGGCAATGCATCATGGATGATGAACTGGAGCACTGCTACTTCTCAGCAAATTCCGTTTCAGTCTCTGTTGTATTTGAGTCCTATACAAATATTCATTATAGACACATTTTCAGGTACAGTTGAGCTCAAAAGTTTACATCCCCCTTTCAGAATCTGCAAAGTGTTCATTATTTTACCAAAATAAGAGGATCATACAGAATGCATGTTATTGTTTATTTAGTGCTGACCTGAATAAGATATTTCACATAAAAGATGTTTACATGTAGTCCACAAGAGAAAATAATAGCTGAATTTATAAAAATGACAAAAATTCAAAAGTTTACATCCCCTTGATTCTTAACACTGTGCTGTTACCTGAAGGATCCACAGGTGTGTGTTTTGTTTAGTGATAGTTGTTCATGAGTCCCTCGTTTGTCCTGAACAGATAAACTGCCTGCTGTTCTTCAGAAAAATCCTTCAGCTCCCATAAATTCTTTGGTTTTCCAGCATTTTTTGTGTATTTGAACCCTTTCAATCAACGACTGTATGATTTTGAGATCCATCTTTTCACACTGAGGACAGCTGAGGGACTCGTACGCAGCTATTACAGAAGGTTCAGACGCTCACTGATGCTCCAGAAGGAAAAGCCATGCGTTAAGAGCCGGGGGGTGAAAACTTTTGAACAGAATGGAGACGTGTACATTTTTCTTGTTTTGCCTAAATATCATATTTTTTTCATTTAGTACTGAGACCTTCAGAGGCTACAGGAGATAGTTACATGTTTCCCAGAAGACAAAATAAGTTAAATTTACCCTGATCTTCAAATTCAAAAAGTTTTCACCCCCCCAGAAAAACACAGTATTAAGAATCAAGTGGATGTAAACATTTTTAGCTCAACTGTATCATAATTACAGATGGCCTGTATATTTATTGTATGTCATGAATCTCAGCACAAGACTTATTCACGTGTTCCAAAAACCTTACGCATGCCGCTCACAGTGCTGAAGTAAAATATGAAAAAGGACATGATCTTATCTCTGTGCTCCTCTGGCATAACACTAATGAGGATCTACTGCAATAAATTTGCTACTTCATCCACGGACTGAAATGTATTCTTGTATATATTTTGGCACCACTGTCACAAATGAATATCGCACACATCGTAAATGTAGTTGAGATCGGTTGCATGATTTAGTGCAAAGTTGCAGCCAAAGGCGATCGATAACAATGTTTAAATTCCTCCAGTAGGAGGCTCAGGATGACACCAAACTCACGGGACCGCTCCACATACGGAGGAACGTAAACAAAACTAAACAGAAGAAAAGCTCCTTATTATCTCGAGCTCAGATTAAAGAATGTGTCCTGCACCAGCTGATTTCCGGATCACGCCGATGGATGACGTGAGCAGAACGTAGTCTTGTTCTTTAATCGCGGGTCTGTCGTTAGAGGATCTTCATCGTTTAATCCGACATGAAGAACGCACTCTTCATTATTATACAGTTATAGGATTTAGAACAGTGTTTATTGGGATGTCATACAGTGGGACAAGGAATAATATTAAAAGAAGGAGAACCAAGTTCTGCACGGGTTCTGCTTAGTAACAGTATTCAGTACAGTGAGGCTCAGGAAAGGAGAATACAGCAAAATGTGAGCAGGAGCTAGTTTTCTAAATTCCCTTCTGCTTTACTGTGTTATTGGTACATCAACGAAACACCAGTGACGTGTGTGTGTGTGTGTGTGTGTGTGTGTGTGTGTGTGTGTGTGTGTGTGTGAGTGTGTGAGTGTCCTTAGCTTTTATTTACACATCAGTTCATGTGTGTTGCAGTGTTTGCTTTTACACTTACAGCAGAACGATCAAACACACTATTATGCAGGATGTGTAAACCCCACCCACCCCTACATACCTCTGAGCTATAAACACACACACACACACACACACACACACACACACACTCACTCACTCACACACACACACATCTTTTCCAAAACAACTTTCTGTCATTCCTCAAACCCGAATTCTTTATTCACGCCTCAACTCACAGTCTCTGCCCCAGTTGCTAGAATTCATCATAGTGTTCTTCCTGGAACGTCTACCAAAAAGCTCGAGCCTCTGCTCTCCCAGCATGCACCACAGTACCACAGCGTCACGGTACTCGCCGTGTCCTTCTCCACGGTGCAGACCTGCTCACGGTGCGGGGTCTCGCTGTCTCCTGGGTGTGTTCCTCTTCAGACGTATCCAGGAGAACACCTCATTTTCTCACCTCCGTCTCTCTGCGCTTGCGTTGTATTGTGTACCTTCTGTGTTACGTTTTATTGTTTAATTGATTTTTCTATATGCACTTAAGTTTAAAATCACTGACTGAAAGGCGTCTGCTAAATAACTAAACGTTAAAAACAAATATCGTGAATGAACAGATCATGTGTTTCAAACAGATACAAACAGATACAGAATTCTGTGGTGCATGTTTGTCTGCATTTATTTTTTTTTTTGTACATTTATACATTTCTGCACATTTTCACAGTCCTGCTGCATGATAATTGAATTTAAGGAGTTTTTCTGTTTGTTTATTTTTTGCCTCCTACACTAAAGTCTCCCTTCACCACTCTGCCCTAGAGGTGTATATGGTATACAGTGCTGTGCAAAAGTCTTGGCACCTTTTTTTTTTTTTAGTGCAATCTTTGTTACAGATGTTTATTTTCTGACGTCTACATTATTGATTCAGTACAAAAACAGTTCAGATTCCAAACATTAGTTTTCCGGCACAGAATGAAACGTTACAGA
>CM074918.1:534943-552045 GCA_037576815.1 Pangasius larnaudii
CACCTGTGGCCAGGCCACGTGATTAGGACACCTGATTCTGATCATTTGGATGGGTGACCGAATACTTTTGGTAATATAGTATAGAATAAAAAGAACCAAAGGATGGAGAGATGGTTATAACATCACCACTCATTTCATTGCTGTAGGAAAACTTGCACCCCATGAACTCCCATCTCCCTTACTCGAGCCTGAGGAGATCCGTCACAGGAAGATGGTGAAAAGGTCAAAGGTCATAGAGGAGCTGGTGAGGACGGAGGATGATTACCTGAGAGACCTGGAGCTGTGCATCAGGGAAGTGCTGACACCTCTACGCAACACACAGGTACGACGACTGATCACACCTCTGTCCTGGGATAGATCACCTGCAGTGTCACTGTAACCGTGTGTGTGTGTGTGTTTGTGTGTGTGTGTGTGTGTGTGTTTGTGTTTAGGTGGTGGATGTGGAGCGTCTCTTCACCAACATGGAGTCTGTGAGCGCTGTATCAGCCGAGCTGCTGCACAGACTGCAGGAGGCCACAGCAGAACCTGATCCAGAAACACAGCTCATAGGTAACACACAGTAACACACACACGCTAACACACACATACACAAACACACATGCGCGCTAAAACACACACTAACACACACACGCTAACACACACGCTAATACAGACACACACACACATGCTAACACACACACATACACATATACACACACATACTCAAACATGCTAACACACAAACACGTACGCACTCACACACACACGTACACACACAAACACATACACATGCTAACACACACACACATATCTACACACCGAGGTGAACAGACGGACAGAAGGAATGAAAGAAGAAAGAAAGAGGAAGGTACAAAGAATGTATTAATGAATAAAGAAAGAAAGAAATGAAAGAAAGAAAGAATAAAGGAAAAACAGAAAGTTGTAATGGGTGTACAGGTTCTCTTTTGAGTAGAATCGAAGCTGCTGATTGGTCGGCTGCTGTAAAGTCCTTTATGACATCATCAGCTGTCAGTGTGAATTTAAATTCTCCGACATTTCATCGGTGTGTTTTAGTAGGAAAGTTTAACACTTTAATCTGAAACACTTTAAACTGAACCTTGTGTGTGTGTGTGTGTGTGTGTGTGTGTGTGTGCAGGGGAGGTGTTTATCCAGGCGAAGTGTGCGCTGGAGGATGTGTATAAGATTTATTGTTACCACCACGACGAGGCCAGCGCTCTGTTAAAGAGCTACGACACACAGGAGGACGCACAGCAGCAATTCAGGACCTGTATATCTGCACTCAAGTACGCTGTTTTACACACACACACACACACACACACACACACACACACACACACACACAGAGCAACAGCAGTGTTGAATTATTTATAACTATTTGTTATTTTCATCCTTACAGGCAGATTTACGACCAAGAGTGAGTACATCTTTATTTCTGATGTGTGAAAAAGTTTGGAGTGTGAAGTTTTCATCTTTAATCCTCATGGTGTGTGTGTGTTGTTTCATAGAGGGAAATCCAACCTCTTGGACATGGGGTCTTTACTCATTAAACCTGTGCAGCGTGTGATGAAATACCCGCTCCT
This sequence comes from Pangasius larnaudii, assembly GCA_037576815.1. NCBI lineage: Eukaryota > Metazoa > Chordata > Actinopteri > Siluriformes > Pangasiidae > Pangasius > Pangasius larnaudii. The sequence goes on from CM074918.1 coordinate 536,524, forward strand.
ATTGGCTGAGCTGCAGCAGGCCACGCCCATCGATCACCCTGACAACCAGCCATTACAGGAAGCGTTAACGACTTCGAAGATCATCAACGCCAACATCAACGAGTTCAAGAGGAGGAAGGATATTGGTGAGGGCCGAGAGTTAGTTCATTTAGTCTGAGACGTAACCATAGCGACAGCAGCATTTGTGGTAACGGGGTAGGCGCGCTGTAGGTGTGTGCTCGTCATGTGATCAGTGTGGTGTTGTGTTTTCAGTGATGAAGTATAAGAGGAGCGATGACGAAGGAACATTGAAAGGGAAACTGAACAAATTCAACATCCACTCCATCAGGAAGAAATCGGAACGCATCACCGGATACTTCAAGATCCTCACCGGTGTGGAACCGCAGGTACTCGCACACCGCACGCTACACTACACTGTACTATACTACACTAAAGTGTGTTACACTGTACTATACTACACTACAGTATGCCACACTGCACTCTACTACACTACAGTGTGTTACACTGTACTATACTACACTACAGTGTGTTACACTGTACTATACTACACTACAGTATGCCACACTGCACTATACTACACTACAGTATGCCACACTGCACTCTACTACACTACAGTGTGTTACACTGTACTATACTACACTACAGTGTGCTACACTGTACTATGCTACACTACAGTATGCCACACTGCACTATACTACACTACAGAGTGTAGAGTCTGTATATGTGATATGAGGAATAGTGTAGAACCTGGTATGAGAACTGTTTTCTCTCTCTCTCTCTCTCTCTCTCTCTCTCTCTCTCTCTCTCTCTCTCTCTCTCTCAGGTGCGTGATGAAGCCTTCGACCGAGAGGAGAAACTCTTCCGTAATCTGGAGAAAGCCGTCAGACAGCTGATCAAAAACCTCAACGTCTATCTGCTCCACGCACAGGTTCCCACACACACACACACACACACACACACACACACACACACACTTCCTCAGGGAGATACACTACCATCATTATTAACGAGTGACGAGGTGGTTACCAGCAAAATTTCCTGTAACAGCGCATGTTTTATTCCTCTTATACCACAGTAATTTACCAACATTTACAAATATTGATTTATTAAAATTGTTGTCATATTTTTTATTCGTTTATAGTTACAGTTACGCTTATGTGGAGCGTCCGCCATATACAAAGGCCCTGTGAATGAGCTGTTGCTATAGAAACGATAATGTATTAGAACGAGTGCATTAATATAAACCTGTGAATATAAAACACTTACAATTCTATCTGTTTAACTGTAGGTCACAGAGTGTTTTTGTTTATCTGGCTGTTTTATCTGTTTTGGTGGTATGACAGGACATGATCGCGTTGGCGGTGCAGGATGTGGAGGATTTAGAGGCCATCATGAAGGATCCTGATAAAATCGACACCAATGGTTTTCAGCACATGAGGAATGGTCACGATCCCTATAAATGCCTGGTGAGAAGAGCTAATGCTAACGTTAAAGCCAAAGGTCAAAGCTTTAATGTTGAACCTCAGACATTAACATGGACATATTCTCCACCTCTCAGGTGGAGCGGTTGGAGAGGTTGGTGCTGTCCCCTTTGTCCTCTCTACAGGCCATGTTCTCGTCCCCTCAGAAGCTGATCCAGAAGCGTTACGATAAGCTGCTGGACTCGTGTTCCTCAGGCAGCGAGGAGCAGCTTCAGGCTCAGCGTGACTACCAGGCGCTAAACGCTCAGCTCACCGTCGACCTGCAGCGCTTCAACCACGCCGCCCAGACCATCCTCACCAACTGCCTGCTCAGTGTCATCAAGCTGCTCAGGGAACTGACCGAGGGGGCCAGACCGCCCGTACACCAACTTCCCGTAAGGCTCACACTCCCATCACGCGGGTTCTGATTGGCTAAGAGGACAGTAATGATTCAGTATCAGGTGTTACAGGCTAAAATATGATGCAGAACGTCAGATTTTTTAAAATTTATTGTAGATTATCTCACATCACTGCTAAGTCTTGGATCCTGATTGGTCAGAAGGTTGATTAATTTTCTATAACAGCAGCTCTGGCAGTAGTGCAGCTGCAAAACACAGGTTTATATTAATGCGTTCATTCTAATACGTTATCGTTTCTATAGCAACAGTTCATTCACAGGGACTTGTTCATTTAAACGGATTTAAAAGTGTGTGTAAACATCGATATGGTGAAGTTTTCTATAAGGAAACGTTTATTTATTTAACATGTATGGAAGTCAGTGCTCTGTAACATTCAGAGGTGAAGCTGTGACTTTAAGTTTTCTGACATCATCAGGACAGAGGAGTTTACGCTTCTTTACGGTTTCTCGGTTTCTACTAACTTGAAGAGAGAGAAAAAAAAGAGGCTGGTGAGGGAACGAATGTTTATAGCTGCTATAACGCAAGCGACAACAGGAACAAATTAGTTTCACTGACAAATAAACCCTGTTAAGGTGGAAACAGTAACTCAGTAAGTCACACATTATTTGCTGTGGATGTTGTGTTTAGGCTCCGCTGTCGAACATCAGCGAGGTGCAGAACAGCATCATGGAGGAGATCAGCAACCTGACGTTCTTCAGAGAAAACTCCCAGAGACTGATGGAGAGAAAAGTCAGCTTTGAGAAACGAGAGAGGAAAAACATGGTAAGATTCAGGGCTGTGTCTTAAATCATGTGCTGTACACTTCATTCTTACACTGTATGTACACTACAGTACCTGGGTATACTCCTATCCTAACAGTGCATTAGCATAATGGCGCTTTTGCCGAGTACAAGTGTTCACAGAGCTCTAAACTGGTGTGTGTGTGTGTGTGTGTGTGTTATCAGGCAGTGGAGTGTGTGCAGCCCCAGACGGAGTGTGAGAGGTCCAGGCTGATCTCTCAGTATCCATCTAACTGTCTGTACGAGCTGAAGAGGAAGTGTAACGCCACTCAGGATCAGGATGTCACGCTGCTGCAGGGAGAACTGGTGGCCTTACTGGAGGACCACGACCCGTTCGGCAGCGCCACCCGCTGGCTCGTCGACACCGGGAGTGAGTCTGCATGTGTGTGTGTGTGTGTGTGTGTGTGTGTGTGTGTGTGTGTGTGTGTGTGTGAGACGCCTTTGTGATTTTTATTACACACACCCACCTTCTAATCATCCCTTCACAGAACGCCTAGCTTTAGCAAATTTATATCTGACTTCAACCCTGGATCAGGTGCTTTAGGCCCCGCCTCCTTGTTTTTGTCACTATTGCTTGCTAGTATGTCTAAAAGTGTAGCGATCCCATGTCCTGCTTTCCTTCCTGCACACTTCCAAAAATACTGCCAAGGCTGAGCAGGAAACAGTAAAAGAGGAGGGAGCTGTAAGTAAAGTGGAAGACGAATGGGGGCAGGTGTAGAGTATGGAAGGCCATAGGGGTCAAAGGAGGCTGTGAACATCCAGTATGAGTGAAGAAAACCTAAATACGGATAAAGATAAAAGATAAAGTCTAATTAACTTTAATGTGTGTGTGTGTGTGTGTGTGTGTGTGTGTGTGTGTGTGTGTGTGTAGGCACGCAGGGCTACGTGTACTCCACCTTCCTGAAGCCGTATAACCCTCAGCGAGACGTTCACCACGAGCGCTCTGATGATTTCGACAATCTGAGTCTGTTCGTGTCAGGCAGCAGGAGGGGCAGTCACTCCAGCTACAGTCCGTCCACTCCGTCCAGCCAGCAGGGGGAGACACCGAGCACAGAGGACGAGGAGCAGCATGTGAGTTACGGCTTTCAGTACCGGGCTTGTCCCTGTCCCTTAGTGTCACGAACACCAATAAAGATGTTCTCGTTTTAATTTTAAAAATGTACTCGTCTGGTGTTCATCCAATTAAATTCTCCCTAGAATGTGTATGTCCCGCCCCCGGGGGCGTGTCTTACTCTACAGAAGCAGCTTGTTAGCAGTAAACATGGTTCCATCGGTGTGTTTCTGGTCGTGCGTTTTCCAGCACATTATTCCCTTTTCCAAAAATCGCTTGGTAAAGAATACATGGTTGGAGTTTATCTGTGTGGAAGTGGGCGGAGTTTGTGTCAGCTGATCGCTTTGAGACTTTTCAGAGGAGTATTTTAGCGGCTCGGAGCTGCTCAATGCCAGAACGTCGCTACCTCAGACCGATGGAGAATTCCGTCTTTATACACCGTGTCCATCAGTAAGAGTCAGGAATATCATTTTATATTATTTTATCCAGCACTCAGATGCATCCGTCTCAAAAACGCACACACGCCGTCTAGGATATCGCATCGTCCTGGTTAAAGTGGACGGGCGGCGCTGAGAAATCCTTCGTATTTATCTAGCTCACTTAGCTAGCTTTAGCTAGGTTTGTTTAGACTGGGTGGGGGTGTGGCTCGAACACTATTGGCTGCTGTGTAAATCAGTCACGTCAACACTCAGCTGTTTAAAGTTTAAAAGTCTCTGTTTCTAAAAGTCTTAATGGGTTTAAAGACGTAATGTTCATGGCTAAAGGGATGGCAGAGTGATGTGAGAAAAAAGGAAAGAATTGTAGTAAGTGTGTGATTATAATGAGTGTGTGTTGGGATTGTAATGAGTGTGCAGTTCCTAATTTGAGTGCTGATTGCTGATTGGTCGGCTGTTATGACATCATCACTGTGATGATGTAGAGCAAATGATATAATTTGTGAGGAGTAACAGTCCTGTACTCTGCCTCACACACTCAGTACTCTGTATGTTGTGTGTGTGTGTGTGTGTGTGTGTGTGTGTTCTCAGTTCTACGCTGTGTACGCGTTCGTGGCGCGCGGTGAGCAGGAGCTCAGTCTGCAGGAGTACCAGCACGTCCGCATCCTACAGTTCTCCGACCTCGGGGGAAACAAAGACTGGTGGCTCGCTGAGTCCAACGGCCAGAGGGGCTACGTCCCCGCTAACTACCTCGGCAAGATGTCCTACGCCTGAGGACATGACACCACACCCAGGCCGTGTTCCAATAACACACACCCTCGCTCACTTCCCCTCTTAGTGTCTCTCACTTCATCAGCACCATAGAAGCGTGTCACAGGAGGAGGAGTAAAATAGGGTTCGATTCTTCTGCTCCTCTGAACATCTCCAAATGCACTGTGGTGGCCTACATAGTGTACAATATGTGGTTTGGGACGCGCCCACAGTGGACTGATGATGATGATGATGGTGTTTAAATGGACTATATAGTGAATAGGGAGTGTGGATTGGGACGCGCCCACAGTGGACTGATGATGATGATGGTGTTTAAATGGACTATATAGTGAATAGGGTGTGTGGATTGGGACACGCCCACAGCGGACTCATGATGATGGTGTTTAAATGGACTATATAGTGAATGGGGAGTGTGGATTGGGATGCGCCCACAGTGGACTGATAATGATGGTGTTTAAATGGACTATATAGTGAATAGGGAGTGTGGATTGGGACGCGCCCACAGTGGACTGATGATGGTGTTACAGTGCACGCCTGTGACACATGATGTGAGGGGACGTTAGCGAGGGTGCAGATTGGAACACGTCCCTGTCAGGAAGGAGTAACCCTGATATTTAGGACGAAGAGCGTGACGACCGGCCGCGTGGCGTGACGACCGGCCGCGTGGCGTGACGAAGGCCAAACCCGCACTGAGAGACGAACGCTCTCAGCACTTTGATCTACACGTGTGTGTGCAGTGTTCCAGTTCACTGATGAAGGTTCTAATCAGAGTATGATGCTTTAATATAAATAGAGATCTATATGTTTAGATATATATTTCCAGAGCGTATATATGATTATAGAAATGCTAAAGAATAGTTTTATAAACAGATGATGAGTAAAATGTACATGTGCTGAGGAATAAATCTATTTTAAACCCGACTCCTCGTGTGCTTCATGACACCAGGCCAACATTTCTGTTTTATTAAAGGTGTTTATTAAAAGTACGAGCTGATCAGTGCTGCTGCTTTACAACAAACCAGGCACAGAGAGCAACACACACACACACACACACGCACACACACACGCACGCACGCGCACACACACGCACACACACACGCACACACACACACACACGCACACACACACGCACACACACACGCACACACACATGCACGCACACGCACACACACACACGCGCACACGCACGCACACACACACACACACACGCACGCACGCACGCACTCACAAACACACACACACGCACACACACGCGCGCACACACGCACTCACAAACACACACACACACACACGCACACACACACGCACGCGCGCGCACACACACACAAGCACACACACACACACGCGCACAAGCAGCGTCTACACACACCTTCAAGTATTAGTGCTGAATTGCAGGTAATTCCTTTCCTTGTCTCTCTCTCTCTCTCTCTCTCTCTCTCTCTCTCTCCCTCCATGTTTGTCCCTTTCTTCTTTGAGAGACTTTTTATTATTATTAATGTATTACTACATAATGTTTTTCTTTCTGTGTGTCTACGATGTTTATTTTCTTTTTTCTGGCTTTCTGCATTCTGTTTCTCTCTGTCTTTCCTTTTGTTCTGTCTGTGTGTCTTTCTTTCTTATTATCTGTTTATTTATTTGTCTGTCCATCTGTCCATCAGTCTCTGGCGATATGTCCAAAAACAGACAGACAGACGGACGGATGGAGAGACAGGAAATGTACTTGTCTGCCTTTCTTTCTATTCATTTGTCTATTTCTGCTTTTCTATCTGCCCTTTTTTCTTTCCTTCCTTTCTGTCTGTCTGTCTGTCTGTCTTTTGCACTCTGTCTTTCTTTCCTTCCATTTTTTCAGTCTCTCTCTCTCTCTTTTTAAAGATGTTTATTTATTATTAATTTCTGATTTTGGTGTCTTGTTTGCCTCTTTCTCTCTCACACCTTACTTCCTGTCCTCCCTCCCTCCCTCTCTCTCTCTCTCTCTCTCTGTGATGTTCCTTTCCTCAGTATCATCAGTTCATTAGACCGTTAATCTTTTTATGAATCCCTCTCTCTCTCTCTCTCCCTCTCTCTGAGTGCTGTGTTCATTTCTTCAGCTTCCTCTGCGCTGCTTTCTTCTTCACCATCTGCAGGCGCTTCATGGCGTTGAGCTGAGACTCCTGTGATGTTGGCGCTTTGCCGTCGGCTGATGCTTTCTGACTGTTGCCGTTGTTGTTGCTGCTGCTGCTGTTGCTGCCCCCGTTGGCCCCCCCGTTTGACCCGCCCGTGGCCCCGTTGCCCCCGGCGCCGCTGGACCCGCTCGCCCCGGGCGAGGACGAGCCGGACTTTCCCGGGTTCTCCCCGCTGCCGGAGCGACTCAGAGCGGGTTTCCCCAGCGTGAGAGGGGGCGGCGGCTTCAGCTGGGCCGCCGCGTTCCCGTTACCGCCGCTGTTCCCGTTTCCGCTTCCTGTCTGTGCTTTGGAGCCCAACGCAAACAGACCAATGGGCTTTGAACTGGTGGAGGAGGGGAGGGGCTTAGCGAGGCCGGGCTTGGTTCCGGATGACGCTGAAGCGGAGGTTTTGGTGAAGGCGGCCCAGCCAGTCAGGGCGCTGCCCGAGGGGAGAGACGACGTACCACTCGACGAGTTCACCAACGCCGCAGACGACGCCTGAGACACACAGACAGAGTTACACACGTCTATTACATCATATGTAATAAACACCTTATTAACAGCCAGAGAGAGAGAGGGAGGGGGGGGTGGACAGGGAGAGAGACAGAGAGAGAGAGACGGGGAGAGAGAGAGAGAGAGAGAGACAGAGGGGGAGAGAGAGAGAGAGACAGAGGGGGAGAGAGAGAGGGGGGGGACAGAGACACACAGAGAGAGAGAGAGAGAGAGAGAGAGAGGGGGAGAGAGAGAGAGAGAGAGACACAGGGAGAGAGACAGAGGGAGAGAGAGGGAGAGAGACAGAGAGAGGGAGAGAGACAGAGGGAGGGAGAGAGAGAGAGAGACACAGGGAGAGAGAGAGACAGAGGGGGGGAGAGAGAGAGAGACAGAGACACAGGGAGAGAGACAGAGGGGGGGAGAGAGAGAGAGACACACAGAGAGACAGAGACACAGGGAGAGAGACAGAGGGGGGGGGGGAGACAGACACACAGAGAGACAGAGACACAGGGAAAGAGACAGAGGGGGGGGGGGAGACAGACACACAGAGAGACAGACACACAGAGAGACAGACACACAGGGAGAGAGACACAGGGAGAGAGACAGAGGGAGAGAGACAGAGAAACAGAGAGAGGGAGAGAGACAGAGGGAGGGAGAGAGACAGAGGGAGGGAGAGAGAGAGACAGAGACAGAGGGAGAGAGACAGAGAGAGGGAGAGAGAGAGACAGAGACAGAGGGAGAGAGACAGAGGGAGAGAGAGAGACAGAGGGAGAGAGAGAGAGAGGGAGAGAGACAGAGGGAGAGAGACAGAGGGAGAGACAGAGGGAGAGAGAGAGACAGAGACAGAGGGAGAGAGACAGAGGGAGAGAGACAGAGGGAGAGAGAGAGAGGGAGAGAGAGAGGGAGTCTGAGCTAGTGACCAGGAATGAACTTTACTATTATTACTAATTATTAATATCATTATCATCATCATCATTATTATTATTATTATTATTATCGTTATCACTATCATTATGATGATGATGATGAGTGCGGTTCCTGTGCACCAGCCCTGAGCTCGTCTGAGACTCTGAGTGTTGAATATTTCAGGGTGTCGTATAACCGACTCTCACCTTCACCTCTGTCCTCTTAAAGGCCTGAAAAGATCCCGTCGTGTCTGGTTTGGGTTTCTGCTCCGCCTTCTTCACCAGCGGGTCTTTAACCACCGGCGTGACCGACGTTACGGTCGGACTCGCTTTCTGAGGAGGCTTTTGCGTTTTCTGAGCCTGACACACAGTAAGAACACCGTAAATGCGCGTAAGAAAGGTACACAGTGGGGAAATGATGCACTTACACGGTGTCTAAAAACAGAATTAGTTAAACTTTAGTCATCACTTTTCCTTAAGTTAATCATGGCGGTAATAATATTACGAATTTCTTCAATATAAATAAACAAAATAACATTTGAAATGTTAACATGAAAAAAACGAGCGATTGGCGCCCCCTAGTGCCTACATTTATAAATGCAGCTCTATAAATAGAAGATCAGCGATGATGATGATGATGATGATGATGATGATGAAGATGAGAGAGAGTGTGGTCTTTACAGCACTTACGCGTGTTTGAATGATGTGATATGGAGATCTCGCTCACCATGCGCTTCATCTGGCGCGTGCAGCGTGCGCAGTACCACACCAGCCTCGGGTCGTTCACGTCTTTATCCGTCACCTGAGGCTTGTGGCACTCCTGATGGTACAGGTTGTGACACTCCTGACACTCCACCAGCTGATTCCCTGAAGTCACCGTCATCTGTCTGTCATGAACGAGAGAGAAATGCCGGCGTTACAGATGAAGAACATCGAGAACGCGGCGCTAGGACAATGCTAGCATTACGTCTCAATTGTAGTGGATGTACGGAGGGATCTGCGGCGTTACGCTACAGCGAGGTGAAAGCGACGCACCTGCACACGACGCACACTAGTCCCATCTCCATGGCGAAGTCGTCAGCGTTGGTCTCGTCGCTGTAGCTGAAGTCTCCCATGGGAATGTCTTTAGTCTGGAACGCGATGGGCGACGAACGATTTTCCGCTTTATCCAGACGCGGCTTTTTGGGCGGGTCGCCCGCATCTCCGCACTCTGACCTCACCTGCACAGGAAACAGAACAAACCACTCCGAAGGTTAACGTTTACCTGAACACGCAGCAAGGTGAGGTCTTCCCTTCGACAGGGGAATTTACTACATCAACCGACGCCTCAAATCATCCCCACCAGCTCATTTTAACACACGTATACATATATATACACATATATAAGCCCCGCCCATATGTCACACTCCCATCTGTGTTACCGAAAAGACACGTTTTTCAAAAGATAAAGAAATTCTAAAACTCTAAAACACACACTTCTAGCTACATTCTAATTCTAAAACACACACTTCTAGCTTACTCAAGATCACCTCAGAAGAGCAAAATTCTCAAAACGTACTAAACTTTTGGTTGCACCAAAAGTGAAAATTGGATATGCGGAAGTCGAAAATCCCAATAACGCTGAAATAACTGAGGGATTATTACGTTAAATTAAATAAAACCGACTGTTCTTGAGCACCTTCTCAGCAGGTCTTTTCTCTGCTTCCTTCTTGCTTTTCTCCGAGCTGCTGGATTTACCGCTGGACGATGACGAAGACGACGATGACGATGATGACGAAGACGACGACGACGATGAAGATGAGCCAGACACTGATTTGGAGTCCTGCTTGGTCAGTTTGGGTACTGACACTTTGGAAAGCTCGGCTTCCTGCATGACAGGAGAAGAAGATGAAGATGTGTGAGATATGAACGGTCATTACTACATTACTGTGGTGTGAGGAACATCACGCTGAGGTTGATGACCTTCAGTGAGGTACGATACGCTGAATCACTTCCTCTGGACAGAGACTCATCCAGCAGAGCCTTCAGCTTCTCCGCAGAGTCTTTGCTCTTGGAGTGGAGGTACCCCAAACCCTTCAGGAAAACAGGGTCCAGCTCCAAACTCACAGTTCCAGCCATGACTGTGGAGAAGAAACCTCATTAACACCATTAAACCAATGCTAATCAATGCTAATCACCAATTCCCTGACTGACAGCAATGATTTAGCTTCATGTTATTTAGTCAAATTGATTTGGTTTAATATAAGAACACTTTATTACCTCAGGATGTAAGTAGATATTAATATAACCAGCTTATTGTAAACATAAATCATCGTCTAAAACTAGCTAGCTAATTCCATTTATCAGGAAACAAACTAGCTAGCTAGCTAGCTAGCTTACCTCATCCACCTAGCTAACAAAGTGTAACTGTCACTTTTCTCTTTTCCATTCTTACTTTAACTTCATTTATAACAAAATTTCTCACATGGATCAATATATTCACCAGAAATAACATTTACAAATATTACCTCAGATAAAACATCAGCTAGTTGTCTCTTTCTCTTCCTCTCAGCGAGGCGTTTTTTTTTTTTGTTTCCCACCCATACTCAGACTCTGCTCGTCTGTGATTGGCTCGTCATTTCCCGCCTCCCGCGCGCGAGCATTCGCTAGCGCTTGATGTCCGCCCAAGGTCGTCCAATCAGAAAAAGGCGCGTGCTCAAGAGGCGGGATTTTTTCAAAATACGAGTGTGATTTAAACAAAAACTCTCGGTCCTCACGGTTTAAAAACCCGGATGGAAACATCGTCTTTAGCGATGATATTTCAGGGGGAAAAAATAATAATTTTTAAATTAATAATTAACTTTTGACATTTGAAATTATTTTTCCAGAAAATCAGCAAATCATTTGATGTTGGAAAACTTTAAAAGTTTAGAAGTGTTCTTTTTAAAGGACGGACTGTAAATACTGTTACACAACTCCTTTAACACACAAATGATAATAATAATAACAATAATAATAATAATAAATATTTTTATTTCCTGTTAAAATAAGTAACACAAATACAGTCCCATCTGAAAGAACTAGAACAGCAAGGCCAGTTCTTTATTATTATTATTATTATTATTATTATTATTATTATTATTATTATTATTATTATTTTTATTTATTTATTTATTTATTTATTTATTTATTTATTTATTTATTTATTTATTGCTTTACCCTGAAGACATTTGGGTTTGAGATTAAAAGATGAACATGAGATGATGGATCAGAATTTCAGCTTTCACTGCCTGATATTTACATCTCAATGTGTTAAACACCTCAGAACATGGCACCTTTTGTATGAACGCACCCATTTTTCAGGTGATAAAAATACAGGAACATGTGACTGGCAGGAGTTTCTTGTTGCCCAGGTGAGCTCTGTTAGATTGATTGTTTAAACAATTAATAGCTCTGAATGTCTAGTCTTGGTTTGAGTTCTGGGTTTCACCTGTGAAGACTGTTTTACTGTTAAAAAGGATAAACCAACATGAAGACCAGAGAGATGTCTTTGGGAGAAAGCACACATTCTGAAGCTGAGAAAAGAGAGAAATATCAAACAGAGCCATTGCACAAACAAGTGTTATGGAGCAGAGAATGAACGGCATGTGCAGTGTAAGACTTCACGTCAACATCATTGTTGCCTTGGTAACAGAGACCCAGTCGCACAGTTTTTAAATAGTGTCTTCTAACAGAAATTTCCCCCATGAAACAGAACAAGTGACTACAAGTCAAGCTGTACAGTGCCAGGTGATAATCAGGTCCGAGCGGCTAAAGAGCAGAAGACAGAGTGGAATCACTTGTTTTTTTTACCTCAGATTTCCCCTGAGGAGGAGATGGTGTGTTGGTGTTTAATAATTTTTTTGTGTTATTTACCATTCTTTTTAAATATCTGATTGAATGATAAGTGTTTTCCTGAATATTATTAACTGATAGAAAGAATTAGCCATAAAATAATTAGAGCCTCAGGCTAAAGTGACAAGAGTGAACTGGAAGTAGAGGCTTCAGTGGAGAATTTTTGGAGAATGTTCTGGATGCGGTTCTCTGTACATTTATAGTGTTTGTACTTTGTAGTGGAAATTACTTCCTTACTTCTTTACTTAGTTAGTTAGTATATTAGTTCGTAATTAATATTTGAGGTTTGAGGAGTTTCATACAACTGTTTTTTTCTAGATGAGCGCTCAGGAGCGTCTCTATTTCCAGGTCAGGAATCTGTCGATACAAATGTCACTAACCAATGAGAGTAAATTGCTGTTAAGCCCCGCCCACATGAGAGGATTGTGCCAGAATGGCGAATGTAAACTTGCGGAGCATAAACGAAAACTCTGGCAGCACGTTCATAAACCATGATTAGCAAAAATGATGCTTAGAAAACTGTTAATAAAGAGAACGCTGTTTATTTGAAGACCATGTTAAAGTTTTGCTCTTGAGTTCACTGTTTTCAGTTTCAGAGTTTTTCCTCTTTCTCACTGTGTATTTTTGGTCGTTTGGTGTAAAGTTACGTTCAATACTTTTGGCACAAATTTGATTCCATAGATTTTTGGTCCCTGAGAAATAGTCCAATAATTTGGACTTAGCCCCGCCCCCTATCCATGACCACGCCCAAACCTTTGCAGACGTCCTCAGAACCTTGTACTGAACGTGTCTTTCAGGTTCGGTTCAAGTCCATAACACCAATCATGAATGTAAATGAGCTCCACCTCTGTAGAGTTGATTGATGTGTGGCGGCCATGTTGTTTACAAATGTCAACATGTTTTTGATTGTTATTGAGGCTTACGCTCAATTTTACGCTACGATTTTGACATCACAATAGTGAAGATTAATGAAATAGTGAAAAAATATCTTAGGACTAGTTCACAAAAGTAGGTTATGCAAATTATTATGAGTGGGCGTGGCTAAAGGGTCCAAAAGGCATTTTCGGTGCTTGGACCCCTAATTTAATAAAAAATAAACAAATTCTGCGTCTGTGCTTTAATGTGCGTCTGTCTCTTTAAGACGTTTTTTTCTTTTAAACTTTTATTCCCACCCACATTCCGACAAACCCCGCCTCCTGCGCGAGGATTGGCTATGACGTCACACACGCGAACACGCGAGCAGTCCTCTGATTGGACAACCTTGATGTCAGTTTTAAACCTGTTTAGAGAAAATAATTAAAATTTTATAAATGACTTAACAAAATTAAATTGTAGCGAGTTAGCACGTTGCTAAAAGCTACTGAAAAACGTAGCTGAAAATTACCATCACGAAAATCTTGACTAAAACCACAGTATTTGAAGATTTGTGTAAATCGATTCCCTTGATTAAAAATTCCTGATGAATAATATATTTATTAATTTATTAGGCGTTTGTTGGTGTAACCGGCGCTCGTGAGGAGGACAGACAGCCAGCCAATCGTAGTCGAGAACGTGAAGACACAGTGACCAATCCCAGGGCAGGGATCGGGGAGAGGGGGCGGGACTTATCAGAATACAGGTAGGAGGCTGTTAAGCCACGTATCGCCACGTCTTCGCGCATGCGCACGAGGCTGCGCGAGCACTTCCGGGGTCGGTCGGTGGAGGAAAGCGGGTGGGGGGGCAGGTTTCGGACAGAAAACACCGCACCGCGCTGTGATTGTGAGGAAATAAAGCGCTGCAGAAGTTTGTTAACGCGTTGATCTGAAGGATGAACTTCTTCAGGGGTGTGATGGGAGGACAGAGCGCCGGGGCGCAGCCCTCTGGAGGGGAGACTGTAAGTTTACTTTCACTTTATTCTCCGCTCTGAAATAAAACATGGCTGCTGGAGTGCAGTCCAGCGCTACACCCTCACTACACCCTCTCTACACCCTCTCCGCCGTCCTTTACACCCGCGGTGTTAATCAGCTACACTGCGCCAGGAGCACTGTTAGCTTAGCTACACCGAGCTGCGTGGACCGGCTGCGTCCTAAATCTCTCTCTGCAGGACATGAAGTGCACTACAGAGGGCGCGAGGTGGCATTCGGTAGGGAGCACTGCTCTCTCTCCAGGGCACTACATAGGGCTTAGGAGCCTAATTTACCCTAATATACCTTATGCACACTAGTGAGCTTCAAGTAGTGCACTTATTTTATACCCTATGTAGTGCACACTAGTGAGCTTCAACTTAAACTAGTGCCCTTGTTGTACACTCTATGTAGTGCACCAAGGAACTGACATATACCCTAGATGGAGTGTAGGAGCCTACTTCTACACCCTACGTAGTGTGCACTAGTGAGTGGCGACTAGTGCACTTGTGTTAGATGGAGATTTGTGAGGTGAACGTGTTTGATTGTGTGTAGTGCATTAAGGAACTGAATCCCACCCTAGATAGGATGTAGGAGAGAGTGGGCGTGGCTGAGGGAGGGGGCGTGGCTGAGAGAGCAGACACAAGGGTTTTTTTCTAGACTTATTTCACTAATTATTAAACGTTAAACTGTTCGCATATCAGTTCACAGCTCAGAGTTGTGTGTTTGGCAGCAGTGCCACGCCCCCTGACCCAATGACCCCTGACCCCCGGGGTCATTTCTCGTCCTGTACGAGTGTGAGTCACTGTTTAAATAGTGAGGAATTTCAGTGTGAGCTCGTGGTGAACACTTCCTCCTGATAAACACTTCCTCCTGAGACTCGTCACTGTGTTAATGCTAATGTTTGTGTTTATTCTGTGTGCAGATCCAGAAGCTGTGTGACCGTGTGGCCTCGTCCACGCTGCTGGAGGACCGCAGAGACGCCGTCCGCGCACTCAAGTCCCTCTCCAAGGTCCACGCTACTGACCGCCTGTCTGTCTGTCTCACCACATCTGTCCCAGACCGCCTGTCTGTCTCACCACATCTGTCCCAGACTGCCTGTCTGTCTCACCACATCTGTCCCAGACTGCCTGTCTGTCTCACCACATCTGTCCCAGACTGTCTGTCTGTCTCATCACATCTGTCCCAGACTGTCTGTCTCTCACCACATCTGTCCCAGACCTTCTGTCTGTCTCACCACATCTGACCTTCTATCTGTCTCACCACATCTGTCCCAGACCGTCTGTCTGTCTCACCACATCTGTCCCAGACCGT
>CM074918.1:552145-579645 GCA_037576815.1 Pangasius larnaudii
ACACACACACACACACACACACACACACACACACACACACACACACACACACACACACACACACACACACATCTTTACAGGAACTACAGGTGATTAATTAATGCAGCTCTGATAATGAAGACTGATGAAGTGATTAAATATCCTGGAAATTCTTCAGGTTAAGGCTCTTTATGGCCAGTAGATGGCAGTAACACACTGTAACACACTCACTTGGGTCTTGAGCAGTGTTCAGTATTTATAATTAACACTGTGATGTAGTGTTTAAGAGCGTACTGATCATAAATGACTACATCAGTACAGTTAATAACTCACTGTGACTGACTGATCTTCTCTCATCATACACACTTTTCAAAAAATAAATAAATAAAAACATAGTACAGACCACACGTTACACACACTGTACGAGCCTCGCTGTGAGGAGTGTGTTACTGCTGCTGAAGCTGGTTGTGTTTTACCATGTTAATACTTTAACACATTAACACATCAACATGTTAACATCTTAACACATCAACACAGTAACACGGTAACATGTTAATACTTTAATATATTAACACATCGACACAGTAACACATTAACATGTTAATACTTTAACACATTAACACAGCACCACATTAGCATGTTAACACATTAACACATTAACATGTCAACATCTTAACACATCAACAGATTAACATGTTAATACTTTAACACATTAACACAGCACCACATTAGCATGTTAACACATTAACACATTAACATGTCAACATCTTAACACATCAACAGATTAACATGTTAATACTTTAACACATGATCACATTAAAACTGTAACATATTAACACATCAACACAGTAACACATTAGCATGTTAACACATGGTGTGTGTGTGTGTGTGTATGTGTGTGTGTGTGTGTGTGTGTGTGTGTGTGTGTTGTTGTTGTGTCAGATTTTCCCATGTTTTCAGGAAGGAAGTCTGAACTTGATTTTTGTTGTTTTGGAGAAGAACTGAAATTTCAGTTTCCACTCGCTGGCTAAATATAACTCCACTCTGAGTTTAGAAACTTTCCTTTTTGGACGTAAAGAGACAAACACACACACACACACACACACACACACACACACACACAGTGTAATAATACAGTCAGCAACTTAAACACTGCTAACACACATCTCTATTACATACTGTATTCATTATATACGTTACCTTATACACAGTCCCTATAAATTAATTATCCACCTGTGATACGCCATTCCCATTTTTAACACGGCCTTATCTATCTATCTATCTATCTATCTATCTATCTGACTGCATTTCTCTGTCAGCTTCTCTCTTGCTGTCTTTTCTTGGTCTCTCTGTCTGTCCATCTATCTTTCTTTGTCAGTCTGTCTTTCTACCTTTTTCTGTCTCTCTGTCTTTCTCTGTCTCTCTTTCTTGCATTTTTTGCCTCTCTTTTTGTCCATCTTTCTTTCTCTGTCTCTCTTTCTGCCTTTTTCTCGTTCTGTCTCTCCATCTTTCTTTCTCTGTCTCTCTTTCCGCCTTTTTCTGTCTCTCTGTCTGTCTCTCTTTCTGCCTTTTTCTGTCTGTCTTTCTGTCTCTCTGTCTGTCTCTCCTTCTGTCTGGATGTTTATCTGTCTGTTGTGTTGATCCATTTATCAGTTAACGTCTAAGAGAGTGTGTGTAAATAAACCGACTTTATAACTCACGTGTTAGAGACATTCACTGGACAGGTTCTTTTTTTTTTTGTTTAAATAAAATTCACAGCGATGAGCACAGAATTAAACTTCTTGAAAATTTGAGCAGGTACTCAGAAAAAAGGTGCACCCTAAATAAGATCCTTATTTAGAAAATCCTCCTCCTACCTCAGGAATGTATGACATCACACACACACACACACACACACACACACACACACACAGCAGGTGATTTGGAATGGAAACCCCGTGAGTTCACGATTGGATGCAAGCGTGATGACATCACTAGTCTCCATCCCTCCCAGGGGGGTTATGGGTACCAAAGCGAGAAGTTTCCTTTCATCCTCAATCACACACAGTGTGTGTGTGTGTGTGTGTGTGTGTGTGTGTGTGTGTGTGCTTCTGGGTTCTCGTTCCTGATGATATTCTTGGGATTTCCCTCACACTGCAGGTTACACCCCATAAAGAGGAAACTGGAAGCAGTTATAAACAATTAGAAAGGGATATTTTCAGCTTCTTCATCAGTCACTGTGAACATTTCAGACTCCAACTGAAAAATATATTTCTAGTCAGAAGATTTTCCTCACAGGCTCATCCATGTCCTGGAACCCAGTGTGAGCTTCTGCTGCTGTAGCTCATCTGCCTCAAGGTTCGATGTGTTGTGGGTTCTGAGATGCTTTTCTGCTCATCACGGTTGTAAAGAGTGCTTATATGAGTTCCTGTCAGCTTGAACCAGTCTGCTGATCACTCAGTCAGGAGGCTCCTGATTGGCCCAGCAGGGGAATATGGCAGATAGTGGTTGGGTTCTGATTGGTTCTGTACTGCACACATACTGTTTCTATAAAACACTAATCAGGAGCCTCCTCATTACACAGCCAGTGTGAGGTGTATTATAGAAAGCTTAAAAAAATTTAAAAATCTAAAAAGATGTTATATATATATATATATATATATATATATATATATATATATATATATATATACGTTTTTACTAAAATACCTGGTAGCAAACGTAAAATTATTAACCTGTAAACAAATTATTGTATTAATTCTTTTTTTTTTTATTTCATGTATGACACACACAAACCACACTGCAGCATAAACCTGAGGGGCTTTTTCGCTGCACTGCGATGATGTCACACACGTCTCTAAACAGGAAATGAACTCATCATGCTTGTGATAGAATCAAAAACCACTCACACGCACTTCACTTGTGTCTCTTCCTCTGTCTCTTCACACATGCAGATGTGAGCTCCAAGTTTCCTGTCTCGGAGTGCTGAGTTAGTTATGAGTCGTTCGCTTCGTTAAGAAGATTCATTGCCTCATTGCCTCATTGGCTCATCTTTGCGAGTCAGCGCTCAATGTAAAAAGAGTCAACTCGGCTATATGAGTCGTAACATTAATACAGCTTACTGTTTGTCGGATTTTTTCACAGATTTTATAAAATGCAGTGCAGTGTTATTTTGTTAAATGTAGAGTAAGATTTCATGAAAGAATTTCAGCCAGATGTGGGTAAAGACGAACAACGAGTGGTCCGGTGGTATAGCGATATCGTAAACTTGGTATGATATAGGAAAAAAAGGTATTTTGGAGTTCTACAGTGTGTCCCAAAAGTCTTCATACATAACACTTTTTTGGCAAAATGTCTTCCAAAATTTTTCATACTTAGTTTATGAGAGCCTTTAAGAATGCCTTTGATAAAGGAAGTTGTTGTTGTTGTTGTTCTCTCAGCTGCTCCCGTTAGGGGTCGCCACAGCGGATCACTGGTCCGCATATTTGACTTGCCACAGTTTTGACCCCAGATATCCTTCCGGACGCAACCCTCCCCAATTTCCCAATTTCATCCGGGCTTGGGACCGGCACCAGGAGCACGCTGTCATGTGCAACCCCAGTGGCCTGGAATCGAACCCGGGCTGCAGCGGTGAGAGCGCTGAGGCCTAACCACTAGTCCTCCAGGGACACTGTCTTTGACAAAAGAAGAACGTATTGAAATCATGCTCAAGATCAGGAAGCTGTCGCAAGGTTGCATGTAATGGACATGTAATCACACGCATAACAGCAGACGTGTTAAGACGAGTTCATCATGAGAGGAAGCGAGGACTCCGTGTGTGTTTAAAAAGAAATGGCGATCGTGTAGAGGAGGTTTTGTAAAGAAAGTTACATTTTGCTAAACAGTGTTAATTTCCCTTCTGTGTAGAGACTTTTGAGACATGCTGTAGATCTATATCTGTATGTAAATGTTTTTTTTTTGGTACTTAAACCATTGGGATGTTTACAGAAATCCAACCTTTAGTGCTGTGAAAACCTCATACACACACACACACACACACACACACACCAAATCCCAGCCTGGAGGGTGTGTCTGGAGTTTTTCTTGCTCTGAAACACCAGATTCGGCTCTTTAAGTTCCTAATCTTCTGAGACTGGCATGTTAGAGCAGGTAAAGCTAGTTCTCAGGTTGTGTCTCGAACGCTAGCGTTTATATTAGAGATAAAACGTGCTAAACACATATGACCACACGTGACAAACTTTCCAGAAAGATCCGGATGAATCATGTGATTACGGTCTTATGTCTTATCTTGTGTTCTGATCCTTTATTTCTGTATTTTACTCTTTACTGTAATGCTGTGTAATGTACAGGCCTCACATCAGTGTTCATTAGTGAGCCTTCCTCAGACAGACCAATCAGGGACTGATTTCAATATGACGTCATAATTGTATATCATATTTCAGTATAATTAGCTCTTAGCTGATTAGCTCCATCTTATTAGTATGTGTTATTCTTCTTCATTCTTAGCCTGTTATTCTGCTAGCAGCTACCCAAATTGTCTAGCTAGCTTCCCTGACTACAGCTAGATTTTTTTTAAAAAGCTATTTTTGAGTCTCTCTCTTTAAAAAAAAAAAAAAAAAAAAGCTGACATCATCATAGAAGTGACTAGTTAGCTTGTTGGATTACAGAAGTTTTTCATTTTATCTGAACAGATTTCTCAAATAATGATAGAAAACATAAACAAAAACAAACAAACAAACATAGTCTTTTTATATGAGTACTTGAAGATCACATGTCCAACATGTCTTTTTCTTCACTTCTTCTTTTTCACGTTTTCTTTTTCCTTCCTTCCTTCCTTCTCGCTGTGTGGCACGAGGCAGGTGTGCCTGAGGCTGAGCTCGTGGGGTGGGAAGGGGCTTTTTTTGGAGTCACTGATCTAATTATGGGATGTTTGTTCAGGTTTCTACCTCTTCCTGTTATTCCTATCCCCACCTGAGCCAGGTATTCGTGCTTAATGTCACAACTGGCTCCAGGAATGCTGGGACTTGGCGGTGAGACAGGCGTGGACCAACAACCGCAGAATGTGTAGTCAGCCGTTTTAAGAAAAACGCACGAACACACAGACCCTGTTCAGTGTGGTTCATGATTTATAAACGTAACATTCAAACAGTATGTAAAGTGCTAATCTCATACGCTAACTGCTAAGTAGCAAATTAGTTAACAGGCCACTAGCTAGCTAGCTCATTACTAAAAAGCTATGATGTGCAACAAAAGCTTTTGTATCAGATTTGGCACAGAGAGAATGGAAAGAAGAAAAGGTTTGTCTGTTAGCGAGGAGATAACTTGCTAATTACCGCATTCACTAGTACTCATTTGTTATTAGCTATAACGAATAATACCATGCTATTCATATCAATATTACAATTATTATTAGATATGATCAATAATGTAATTGATCTATAACCTGATTGATAGAATTAGTAACCTAGTGGTGTTTAAAATGCATTTCTGCATACTTAGGTGTAACTGAGTGAAATCTGATTTTTAAAATTTTTTTGTTTGTTTGTTTTTTTTTGTATGTGGTGAGGCGGTGTGTGTTTGGTGTGCGGTTTCTAAATGACATGCAAATTCACTGAAGGATGATATCATGCAGTCTCTAGGCATGATGTAATCTCTGTCTCCTGACATTTCAGTGTGGTTGTGTGTGCGCGAAAGTAAGTGTGTAATATTTGTGTCGCTAATCTCTGGAGCCATTCTTTCACTGAATGACTCAACTACCTGACTGAATACTGCGAGAGTGTGTGTGTGTGTGTGTGTGTGTGTGTGTGTGTGTGTGTGTGTGTGTGTGTGGTTTTGGGGATTGCAACAAGCAGGAGTGTGATGATATATCTCTTTTACAGTATACAATCATAAGGAACTAAATCAGAGTCAGTCATTAACCACTGATTCTGTGATATACTGATATCGGAGTTGCCGTGTGTCAGGAATTGCATAGAGTGAGATAAAAAAGAGGGGGAAGGTAGTGATGGATGTGATGGACGGGTTATTACTAGTTATCTAACACTGGTTCCTGACTATACACACTTATTCACCAGCTACTTTGTGACTTTGTCGACACAACTGACAACTCTAAATTACTTCTGTAATTCATCATCTAAAATTATAATATTAAAAGGTTTATTTATGGATGCAGCATATCACTTGAAATCTGTGACAAGTGGTGAAAATCTTAAAAAAAAAAAAAAAAAAGTATTCCCACATATAGGCTTAATGTAAGGGCAGACTGTCTGTGAATAAATTCTACCTGTTGAAAACTTTACTTTAAGTAGCCTTCCACACAATATGTTACGATTTTAATTTAAAAAAAACAAACATATTTGTCGTGTGCGTAACTTGTAATAATGGGCGTACCTTGTGCTTCATAAGGGGCGTGGTTTGTAATCCTGACGGATGTTTAATATATTTGTCGTGGGTGTAAATTGTAATAGTGGGCGTATCTCGTAAGGGGTGTGGTTTGTAATCCTGACGGATGTTTAACGTATTTGTTGTGGGCGTAACTTTAATGGTGGGCGTATCTCGTAAGGGGCGTGGTTTGTAATCCTGACGGATGTTTAACGTATATGTTGTGGGCGTAACTTGTAATAGTGGGCATATTTGGTAAGGGGCGTGGTTTGTAATTCACGCACGACGCAGATAGATACAGTTGTCTTTGTTAGTCGTGACATACTTTGTTGAGAATCTGGGGTAGTCTTATTATTAATTTGCAACTGATGATGACATAGAAAAGGACTATTTTAAAAGCGTCAGATTAACAAAAAAACTTTTACACACAGTTTTACACACAGTTGTTTGTCCTTTTTCGATAATAATCACTTTATGGTTATTGCATCAATTCATTTCAATTGTTGTGTTTTAAATCAAGGCATCGATACAAGTTGTCGGACTGCTACACATCTGAGTTTAACGCCGCAAAACCATGAACTCTGGAGCTAATAAAAATAAAAAACAACACAGGTGGTTGTGGTGTGATGGTGGTCTTCTTTCTTCAGACAAAAACCCCTCAGAAGAACTGATAAATATAAAGAAGCACTTACTCTGGAAGCCTGCTGTTGTTTTAAGTTCACTTGTTTCTCACAGCTGCGAAAAAAAACTTACCTAGCTAACATTAGCTGAATTGTCGCTACTACATTTCCTCCACATCTCCTCCGTAATCGGCTGATTCTTGCTCTTCTTTATAGCGATGTGACAACTGATACATCTGATTAAACAATATTCACACAGTAATCAAAACGATTTCACTACACAGTGTTATACACTACTTAATATGTCCTCTTGAAAAAAATAGGAATCTAGTAATCGTTTTTTTTTTTTTTTGGAATATACCATGATACAGAACAGACTCGATATCGTTATTGTCGAAATATCGTCACGAACCCTAGATTTGTTTCAGAAGGAATTCTGAATTCATGAATAACAAAATTAATGATAATAATGATTATTACATGAATAATAACTGTATATTGTTTATTTTTGTTTATCCATGCAAATGAATTTTTAGCTTCTAAACCATAAGCTGGTAAACGAGAGAAGAAAATAAGGCCATGTGCATAATTTATAAGTGTTTATTCATCATTTATTATACATTATACATAAATGAATACTTTAATGCACTGCTTTAAGATGATTGCTATCTGTTACTGAGGAAAAAATGGTACTTTTTTTTAAACTACATGTTTTTTCCTCTAGCTAAACCGCGTTTCTCCTCAGAGAGAAGAGCGGCAAAATATATGAATGACCAGGAGATAGTAATGAGTAGCCAATCAGAAGAGAGCACGGATCTTAGCCAATCAGAACGCGCTCGCGAGTTACCGGGTCACTGTTTTCTGCCTCGTTCGGACTGAGCTGGCCGTGATTGGTCAAGAGTGACGAATGCGTCGCGCTTCATTGGCTGAGTAAGCACAAGCCGTTGCTAAGGGGCTGGACCAATCAGAGCGAGGCGGAAGTGGGAAGTAAGAGCGGTATCTAGGCAAGTTTAAGATCGCGAGATATATATTCTTTCTGTTCATTATGGTGGGAAAGTTTTGGTTTTATTGCTGTTTGTTGTCGTGACATCCTTGATGGAGGGAATGATTCCTAAAAATCATTACAGATTATTTTTTAAAAATAATGATATTAATAAAGAAATGAAGAATAAAAAACCTGTTTATGCTACAAATAATATATAAATAACAGCCCAGTGAGAGAGAGAGAGAGAGAGAGAGAGCTGTGAGAAAAAGGGGAAGGAGGAGTAAAGTGGATGATGAGTGTGTGTGTGTGTGTGTGTGTGTGTGTGTTTGTATAGTTGGCTCTTGTTCGATCTTTCTGATGCAACCCGCAGTGTGTTGTGGTGGTGGTGGTGGGGAGGTGGCATCTCCTGGGCTGCTTGTTTTGTTGTCCTTCTTTTCTTTTTTTTTTTCACTTCCTTTCACGAGCCAATGATGAGGCTGTTGCCATGGAACCAGCGCCAGAGTTTGCTTTTGCCTCCTGTCTCACCCCTTGTTCCTACCCATCCTCATTTACCCTAGAAACAGAGTCACTACCAAGTCTATTTCAATCTATCCTCTTACTTCGGCCCTTGTCTTTCTCTCTCTCTCTCTCTCTCTCTCTCTCTCTCTCTCTCTGTGTTCTGTGCTGAAATCATCACAACACTGCACTTTGATTCAGAGTGACAGTTCTGGCCTTCGTCCTTCTCCTCACTTACTGCAGGTTACAGATCATCAGACACACCTCTATCATTTCAAACGCAGCCCGAGATGCTAAAGACTGAAATGTATGTTGCATATGCTCTACACCAATCCTTCATAAGTGCACCGGAACTATGCCTACACAATCAAAAATATGGAAATGCATGGAAATCTTTTATATTTATCTGGCCTGACAATGTCCATTAGCAGCCATAAGCCTGAGGAACGCTGGCCTTCAGAAAAGATGATGTCATCGGAAAAAGAGTTGGAATGATGAGCAAGTTTTTTTTTTTCAGGTAAATGGTGTGTAATGCTAATCCTCCAGAGAAGTACACTTTACTTACAACCACACAACCTAAAGCAGCTGAAAATCTAATTGCGTCGATCTGCGCTTGGACATCATGAACTACAAGCTCGAGGTAGAGAGTATGAGAATGCTGCCCATCAGAAAAAAGTGATGTCATCGGAAAAGGTGTTGGAAAGATGACAGAAATGTGTCCATGAAGAAGTAAAGTGTGTGTGAGGATCATCACATGGACCATTTCTCCATGAAAAAGCATGAAATCGATGAAATGGTTGTTAAATTCATTACGACGTTCAGGAATTTGTATATCTATAACCAACACTCCATCTTTAGGAATGTAATTAAGTCTAGTCCTGATATAAAAACCGATGAACGCTGTGTGTTTTTGTCCTAAAGGGAAACGTGTGTTACAATAGAAAAGAAAGAAGAACAGAGTGCTGTTTGTTTCGATGTCTTCATGGTCGCTTTGCTCAGCAATGATGATGAGGATTACAGAGCGACTGTGCCAGCGTTTCTTTATTCCTGCGACAAAATCACGTCTGGATTTACACCTTGTGTTAAAATGTGTCGTAATTACGATTAAAACCATTCAAATGTGAGGAAATGCACTGGCTGAGAGTCGATTTCCACAGAGGATTTGGCTGTGATGAGTGGAAATGATTTCGACTGAGTTTTTTTTTTTTCCTGAATATATACGTGTGTGTGTGTGTGTGTGTTTGAATGATGCTGTGTTTCCTTTATGGTGCACTTGCTACAGGCTTCAGCTAGCCTACATCTGAGCAACCTTTGCTAGTTCTCATCCACATTATCGTTTAGTGAATTAACGAAAGGAAAAGAGCATGAATAGCGTCTGAGGGCATCATTTTTGGGTTTAGTTGTTGTTGGGGCCAACATAAAATTACAATAAATCTTACCCTGAATGTTATCTAGCTAATTTATAGCCAAAGGAGCTAGCTTACCATTAGGGCAATAAAATCAATTAGTTGTCATGAGTCATTTAGAATTTGCTCATTTAAATGGATCATTCAGATGTTTGTGCATTGATTCGTTCAGCTGCACCGTATGCACAAATGTGCTACCAGATCATGCCCCCATCTACAGCAGACAACAGACAGACAACAAAGAGACAACAAAATAGTCAAACACACACGCGACTGAAAATACAATTTATGGATGTTATAAAAAAGCAATGAGAGATGCATACGTTATATATAAACCCATGTAAACCTATGTTTGATCATCATTTATCCAGGCTAATTGTTGATTCACTGGCAGTCTTGTGTCTAATGAGTGAAGGAAAGGAAGGCAATGGCAGTGACAGAGAATAATTAATTCACTTCAGTGATTCGTTCAGAAACGCTGACTCGTTTGAGAAGGAAACGTATATCTAACTGTTTTAGGTTTTGAGATCGATCCTCCATGCTCAGTCTGTTCTGACTTGCATGTGTGTCTGAATGGAAGCATCTGCCAGAGGAATCAATGTAAAATGAAAAAGTGTCTTTATATAAAACAAGGTGAATGAAATACTCGCAGGTATTGACAGCTAACCCTCAGCTAGGAGCTGGATTTTCTGCGCAGGCTCAGAAAACCACGGTCAGGTCAATATAGTGCAGATACCTGCAGTGTCAGACACCAGCGCTACAAATTTTACATCCTTCTTCATCATTCAATTCATCACTCGAGCTAATTAACCAGGCCTTCATGGGCAACGTACAGTCTTAACGAGTTCTGACCGATACCTAGCATCAGGGTGTTGATTTTATATTTAGGGCTTCAACATGGCACTAAGCACACTACGTTAAACCAGTAATAATACACAGTGCTGATGAATTCTGGACTCTGATTGGTCAGAAGGTGTTGATTAATTTCCTAGCACAGCAGCTCAGGTTTATATTAATGCGCTCGTTCTAATATGTTATCGTTTCCATAGTAACAGCTCATTCACAGGGACTCGTACGACGGACGCTATGAATTCACACCTATGGTGAAGTTTTCTGTAAGGAGACATTCATGTAACAATTATGGAAGGAGTCTCCAGTGTCAGAGGTAAAGCAGTAGCTTTTAAGACAGGAGTTTATGGGTTTTGGTTTCTCAGTAACATGATGAGTTGTGATTTTTTTTTGCGTTTTATTAACTTGAAGAGAAAGAGAAAGAGAGGGAATAAAGAGATTCGGGTGAGAGAACGAGTGTTTATAGCTGCTATAACGTAAGTGACAACAGGAACTAACTCATTTCATTGGATGTTCCACAACATTAAATAAAACTAAAAGTAGATAAAAGGTATGACGTGTCATTAAATAAGCTGTAATCGTTTGTAGATTGCTGTGGTACGACACTTTGGAAGCTTTAAGGTGGTAACAGTAATAGTTTTGCTTTGATCTTTATCACATGACCCTGTTATTAATTATTTTCAGCCTGTTGTCTTTTATTGCTTATGTGTGAATATAACAGGAATCTGAAGTACTGAACTACTGAGAGGAATTAAACTAAGGAAAAAGAAGAAGTTTGGGTGTTATCAGAGGAACCGAGCATGTCATGATTCTGAAGAAAGTAACGTTTCCTTCCTCAGTCACGTGACATACATGAACCGCAGCTTATAATGAAACTATCATCACAATAATGCAGTAATTTTTCATATTAGCTTTTCATTTATTATTCACTTATTAAGTGTTGAATGCAGTATTTTGGAAACTTGATTAGATATTACAAAGTGATAATCAGTTATAATTTTCACTTAGCAGCTATAAGTATGTACAACCTTTCATGATTTGTTAACATCCGCCTGACCACGTGTCACTTCTGACCCGGAAGTAGGAAATTTACGAGTAGCATGTTTAGCACAGCGTGAAAAGAGGCGTGGTCTTATGTTAGGGTAAAAAAAACAAACAAAAAAAAAAAACAAAGAAAAATAAACAAAACAAAAAACAAAACAAAACAAAAAAAACAAAAAACAAAAAAACAGAACAGCTCCTTTAAAACACATTAGCATACTGCGTGACGTGTACGCAGTGGGCGTGGCTTCGGCAGAACTCGTGTCCAGGCAAAACACGAGCTTCTTTTTAAAGCGCTTCTTTACAAACAAGTTGAAGCGGCGACAAGAAGAAGAAGAAGAAGGTCTGAGCGTCAAGTGCAGTCGGATTTACACTCCAAAGTGGACATTATCGGCTCTGCCTTTATCCATCCACAGACATTTAATAACACATACAATATAAAAGAAAAGAAGAAAGTGGCGGTAAGTCAGGCTTCTCGTCCTGTTGTCTGCACAGATTTTTAACTTGTTTACATAAAAAAAAAACAACAACAACAAACCGTCAGATTGGTTTGAGTCACGTGATCATGTAGATTGGGGTTAAATATTTATGGAACCTGATGATGGAAATGATGATCTATGATTAGTGTAAATAAAGCCACATGTCAATATGCGTTATTTTAATTAATTAATTGATTAATTAATTATAATGATGATGATGTCAGGCGACGTGTCGCTGTTTGATGATGCATAATTGACGACTAATAATAATAATAATAATGATGATGATGATGATGATGATGATGATAGTGATGGTGATGGTGGTGAGTCAGGCTGCAGAGACACAGCACTCAGATTTACAGTCTAATCTACAGATGAAGATGGAAGTCAGATCTATGAGCTCATGTGTGTCATGTGGAGTTTGTACAGTCTGGTGATTTCCCTGCTCTAACACACACCTGCTGCAGCTGCTCAGTGTGTACCGAGTGTGTGTTACAGGCTGTAACAGTGTGTGGAAATGTGTTTAGGAAAGTGGAAAACACCATAAAGTGTCTTAGTGTGTATTTTGTGTGTGTGTGTGTGTGTGTGTGTGTGTGTGTTAGATTGATTAGGAGTGTTGGTGTGCAATAATGCATGTTTAGTCAGGTGTGAAACACTGATGCACCTCGTGCATGTGCATGTGTTCAAATGTTCAGTGTTGAGATGTTCAGTGTTGAGATGTTCAGTGTGGAGGTGTTCAGTGTGGAGGTGTTCAGTGTGGAGATGTTCAGTGTGGAGGTGTTCAGTGTTGAGATGTTCAGTGTGGAGGTGTTCAGTGTTGAGATGTTCAGTGTGGAGGTGTTCAGTGTTGAGGTGTTCAGTGTGGAGGTGTTCAGTGTGGAGATGTTCAGTGTGGAGGTGTTCAGTGTGGAGGTGTTCAGTGTGGAGTTTGTTGTTGTTGATGTTTTTGGTTTGGAGCTTTTCAGTGTTCAGGTGCTTGGTGTTGAGTTTGTTGGTGTTGAGTTTGTTGGTGTGTAGCTGCTGGGTGTTGAGTTGTTCACTGTGAAGCTGTTCAGTGTTGAGCTGTTTGTCGTGGTGTTTGGAGATGTTGAGTTGTTCATTATGGAGCTGAATACTACCAGGAAGAAAAGCTCCATGGTTATATTTAGCTAGCGGCGTGTCACTTGCTAGCTGGGGTTATTTTTCAGGAGGCTAACACATATTTAATATATTATTAATATGAATAAATTATTGTAAGATGAGCTCAGAATCCACACGGTGTTTATTATTCGATTCCCACCATTATTTCACGATACTTTTATTTAGCTCGTTAGCACCAGTCTTTACTGTTACCGAGCATCAAAAATGTACAACTAGATAATTAGCGTACTCATTAGCACG
Source organism: Pangasius larnaudii (assembly GCA_037576815.1). Lineage (NCBI taxonomy): Eukaryota > Metazoa > Chordata > Actinopteri > Siluriformes > Pangasiidae > Pangasius > Pangasius larnaudii. The sequence goes on from CM074918.1 coordinate 565,740, forward strand.
TTCCTTTTGTGTGGTAGAGTAACAGGCTGCATGTGAATGCAGAGGGACGTGTTAGAAAACAATAATTCACGATAAGGATCACAGAAGGTCCTGTTTTCATTTCTGCCTCTTGGTGCAGACACTTTATGAATAGAGCGGATTTGAATCGGCTGCTTTGTTTTCCTCGAAACGCTGGAACTTTCCCTCATTTGACTGTGACGCGGCTGCAGTTTCGCTGATGTCAGGGCAGCGCTAACAAACCTATCAGAACATACGCAGAGATGACGATCGGATCGGATTGGGACCCGAACGCCGTCTTTTATTCCAATCATATTTTATTTACATCACTGTAGGGACGAAATTAAAATGTTAAAATTTAACTATTAAGTTATGGTTTTATTGCTATAAATTTAAATATATGTCCTGCAACAGCAGGACGACAGGAACATGCTAACCCGACGGGAGAATCGTAGCTAGCTGCCGCCTCAAACCTTAGCACAAAATTTGTGATTGAAATGAGACGTTTCTTTTTATTTATTTATTTTTTTTGTGGTAAACATTTCCGTAGCGAGTTTTCGTCCTGTAAGGTGGCTGTAAGTGAAATGATCTCGCTGTCAGAACGATGATATTGTTACAATTTACAGCATTTTTTTTCGTTTTCTCATTTAGTTACATTTAGCTAGCTATCATGTGTAACTCGCTAGTTACGATTAACTATCAGTCTAGCTAGCTAGTCACTGTTTCAAGTAAACATGCTAATGGTAACATGGTGACTCGTGTACATCGAGTGTACGTGTATATATATATATACACTTTATATAAATTTGTGATCTTCAGAATTATTGGCACCCTTCCGGAAAATGAGTGAAAGTGAATATATAAATGTATAATATATAAAATATATATATAATGTATATAAAAAGAATGACATATAACACATGATTTTTTTTTTAGTTATAACAAATATTCTGATTTATCGTGTGTGTGTGTGTGTGTGTGTGTGTGTGTGTGTAATGTTTATTTAGTACAATTTATCTTTGCTCATTTTTTTTTTTTAAATCAAGGGTGCCAATAATTTTGGAAGCAAGGTATATGTTTAATGTGGATTTACTTTTTTTTTTTTTCTTCCCCCTCGGTTCTTCAGGGTGATTTCCGCTGATGGAGGATGACGAGGAGGATACGCCTTTACCGATTACAGCCAATCAGATCGAGATCGCAGACACCAGACGAGGGAACATGCCGCTGATTCAGACGACGCCACGCTTCCGGAACTCGGGCTCCGCCCCGAACGCGGCCAGTCCGCTCCGCCGTTCCCTGCACGGAGCCGTGGGTTTGGGGTTCCTGTCTGCGCCATCAGGATCCGCAGATGATTCGCAAGCGCTTCTTCACAGTAAGCAACGTAGTTTGCTTAGATAATTACTAACAACGTCTAAGCAAACTAGTTAACCTGCTAATGTTAGCGTGGTGTTCCGTTTAGCTAGCTGATTTAAACCTGTATTGCTAAGCACTATGTAAAGAAAGAAAGGAAAAAAAAAAAAAAAAAAAAGAACGATTAGTGGTTTGTGATTGGCTGATCGGAGTTCACCTAAGCTCCGCCCCTTGTTTATCTTTTTACTCAGCAAGAAACTAAAAAAAATGTAAGAAAATAGTTACAATACTTTACACGCTGTTCACTTTCATTATATGAAGACGTCTGCATACGATAAAAACATATTACTGATGATTTTAACCCCGCGTGCAGATTTAATCTTCTTCCCCGGAGGAGACTCTGGTTTCGCCGCTCGCGTTCCGTCTGCGTCAGAGGAATCGGGAGAAGAAGAACAGCAGGATGAAGGGAAAGGGGAAGAGAGAGAAGAGGATAGGATGAGTGTGGAAGTGCAGATCGGACGGAAGCTGCGTGAGATCGGAGATCATTTTCAGCAGGAGCACATGCAGCTGGTGAGAGAAGCACAGACTTTAAAGTCAACCTGGAAACTTTACTTTTATTATTTCATTACTTCGCGTCTTCTTAAACGTAATCGTTCACGAAATCGTCCCGCCTCTCGTTTCTGACTGCAGAGTCGATAGAACGAATAAGAACAAATTATTTACGATAATCTGGGACACGTTACGAGCTCAGACCTTTGCTCGATGTTCAAGCCGCCATTCCTGACTGTAGGCCAATCAAATCCTGCTTGATAAAACCAAAGCTCCGCCCACTCACACGTACCGTTTCACTCGGAAATATACGTCCCGCTGAGAACGTAACAAGTTTGAATTTCATGACATCTTTAATATGATTCCTGACGTCTGTACAACTCCTAAAGGTTATTTCGGAGCGAATCACGTTTGCGATGTCACAACTCGCACTCGTTTACGTACAAAAACACAACCGTACGACGAATAAATCGGACGTAAATCCTGTACGGAGAACTCGGCGTGGATGACCGAGTGATCTATCGGCGTGTTCAATATCGTAACGAAATGTTGCGCCATGTTCACCGTTGAGCATTTTAACGTTTCCAAACATTTCAAATCATATATTAGATTTGGTACCAAATAACTGAAAATGTTCCTTTAGTACGAAGAAAATCGCAGATGTTTTTGGGTTTTGTTACGTGTTGAAGTTCGGCAGTGACGGGATGTTACTCGGGGGAGGGGCTCGATGCTCGATGCTCGATGCGGTGTTTGTTGCCGATTGGTCACGTATAACGACATCTACGATAAAACTCACGACTCTGTAAACAAACACAGAATTATATAAATATATAAAGATATAAAACGGAATAGTCACATTTGAAGATCACGTATCATGATGTAAAGGTTTGCTAAGAAACCTAAAGCAAAACCGGAACAGAAAAAAAAAAAAGATTAAAAAAAATGATACTTAATGATATTTAAAGTCTGAAATGTACGAAGTATTAAATAAAATTTAAAAGAGCTAATAAAACAAATAAGCTGTGTCCGATCTGTCTGTAATAATAATAATATTTATATATATACATATATATATGTAATCATAATTTATTCTCTTATTGTCCAGCCTTATTATTTATATTAAAATGTTCTTCTTCTTCTTCTTCTTCTTATTATTATATCCAGTAGAGAAAGTGTTCAGGTTGATGTTCACGTCTCACACTAACACAGCAGGTTGCTGGAAACACACTGAAGCAAGCGAGAGAGTGAGCAAGAGACCGAGTGTGTGTGTGTGTGTGTGTGTGTGTGTGTGTGTGTGTGTTTTATACTGCTGGCTAAATTTAGATCTGTGAGTCAGCCATGACATCACCAGTAATGTGACCGCTGTAGGCTAACCGCTATAGGCGGATTGCTATAGGATCATGTAACTCTGTGTGCATGTGACCAGGAAGTTCTTCTGAAGATCAAAGTAAAATATGGATTATTATTATTATTATTATTATTATTATTATTATATAGTTTAGAGTTGCATGAATTAAGCTATTAAAGATTGAAATGATTTCTAGTGGTGTAAAAATGTTTGACACTCGGTGTTAGGTTTGTTGTATGAAAGTAGTGTGTGTGTGTTCATGTGACACGGCTTATGCAACACACTGAAACGCTCGGCCCCTCCCCTCCTCTCCGCCTGAACACACTGCTCCACTAAACCCTACTCTCAAAAACCCTCAGTGACCCTGCGCCTGATTGGACGGTTTAAACCCGTACGCCCGCCCCCAGCCCTGCGCCCGCTGAGCTCTGATTGGCTGCTGATCGGGGGACAGAGGAGGGGGGGGGGAAAGGGCAGTAGCACAATCTAGTGGCAGTTCCTCAGAGACTCTCATAAAGATAAAGTTCATTAAGAGCTCGTTATTTTAATTAACGAATACTTAATTATCACTCGGTACTGCTGAGTTTCTGGACGATTCACTGATATTAATTTATTATTAAATAAATATAGAAGTTGATTAATTAATAATAAAGTAAATGATAAAGTAATTAATAAACTAATTAACGCTTAATGAACAGTCGAATAACGTCATGAGAAACGACTGAAACGTGACGAATAAACATTTATATGTTAAATAGATTTTAGTTCTGAAATTTCTAAAACGTGTATCTAATGAAAAATTGAAATGGTTCGTCTCAGAGAGGAAAAAAATCATCTTTAATTATAAGCAATATAATTAAAAAATATATTAATTATATGTCACCGATGATGTCACAGTTATTTTCCTGAACATAGAGATTACATCTGATTTCATTTCTCTCCGTTTTCTCTGCAGTTCATGGAGTATCAGAGAAACCGGCAGCCGATTTGGTGGCGTTTAGCGACGACGCTTTACGACTTCCTGTTTCCGAGGGAGTTCATCGGACACTGAGGAGGTCAAAGGTGAAGGAATCCTCCGTCTCTGGGTCCTAGTGTCTGCCCTCGGGTTACTTGTGCCCTTAAACAGGCTTTTTGAGATGAACTTGGAAAACAGACAGGAAGTGAGAACGAGTGCGAGTCGCCGCTGGACGGAGACGGTGTCCCCGCTACTGCTCACAAAGAAGCCATCTTTAAAACGGAGCTAGTTTTATTTGATTTTATTCTTTTTTTTTGTCGCTTATTTTAATTTTGCTTATTAGTCTGCGAATGCCTTACAGTGGATTGAGTTAAGAAAAAAAAAAAAAAAAAAAAAAAGTTGCTTCAAAGATCGAAGGACTTCAGGAAAGTTCCAGAAATTATTAAATGTGAAGGAGCAGCTTCAAAAAACTCAACAACAAACTTTTCTTTTCTTTCCTACTGGTTAAAGTTACTTTTCTTAAAACTTTTGTTGTTGTTGTTTGTTTTTTTAACATGTCTTTGAGACAGTTAATCGCTGATCTCAGCACAAGTTTTATTGAACAGTTCATTTTTTTGAAAAAAAAAAAAAATCTCTTTTGGAATGAAAACATCATCAATGCACGTCTGTCGCCTTAAAGTCAATGTTTAACATCTGAGCCTTTAACCTGAGCCTTTAAGATCCTCAGGGCTGAGAGACATTTTCACTATCGTAATTATTCTGAAGGTTTCTACTCGCTTTACTGAGACCTTTTGTCTCTGAACTTTTTCTCCGTCTGAGCTGGACGAGTTTTAAACGCAACTTTTATCGTTTACTGCAGTTTTCTTTGTGAAATATCATAAATTACGTCCATATTTAAATGAAAAAACTTAAACTTGTGAGTTTTTAACTAGGTCCTAAGTTGTTAAATACATTTTAGTGCCATGTTTAACATGTTTATTGACCATTTAAATCTGAAAATTTAAAGAAATTAACAATCAATATAGTGTGTGAGAAATCTTTTTCGTAAATCTCTTAAAAAAAAAAAAGATTTGACATTTTTGGTTAAAAACAAATAAAAGAGGAATTCAGTGGATTGATGCTGAAGATGTTTACAGTCAGGTTTAAAAGTCTAATTTTACTACAAAAAGTTTTTACTTCAGCATTTTTTATAATAAATGTTTTTATAAAAAATGATAAAAAAAAATGTAACTACAAATTTTTGTATGAAGCTGAAATTCTCTTCTCAGTTTCTTTTTATTTTATTATTTTTTTCAAAAATTCAGATTTTTAAGCCTGACTGTAAAATGATTCTAAAATGATTCTAAAATTGGATCTTGCTGTAAAAGCAGTAGCGTCTCGTGTCCAGTCAATCCTGCAGTTCTGATGAGAAACTTTACAGTTTGAGGAATTGCGTTTCTGTGTATAAAACGCTTTCAAACGGGTTGTAAAAAAAAAACTGTTGATTATTATTATTACTATTATTTTTATTTATCGAAAGATCTTTTTTAAAAATCAGATGAAATATAAAGGATGCGAGTATAAAGAAGAGAAAATGCACTGTTTCCTAATTAACCTAAAGTTTTATCTGAAGCCATTAATGAATGAATTACGGTGCATTTAAAAAAAAAAAAATAATAATAATAATAATTGCTCTTCCCAAAACTTTATAAAGGCCCTTATTCATCAAAGCTGCGTGAATTTCTACACAATTTTACTCGAATTTCTAAAGTTTTTTTTTTTGTAACTTTCTGCTGAGAACATTTTCTTCTTATAATTTTTTTTCCATCACATAAAGTTCCTCATCCAAGTCCATAAAACACTGTGAACTTATTTAATTATAATCTAATCTAGTTAATTATAATCTAATCTAGTTAATTATAATCTAATCTAGTTAATTATAATCTAATCTAGTTAATTATAATCTAATCTAGCTAAAGTTCAGCACTTCAAATTTGGCTAAATAGCTTATTATTTTTAAATAATAAAACATTTTACAGACTAACACTTAAACTCGGTTTTATTTTACGTTTGGTAAATAAGGGCCAATGCGTTTATTTATTTATTTATTTATTTTATTTTTTTTCATAATTCTGACCAAATACACGGCCACTTGGGGCTGAAACTTTTTTTTTTTTTTTCTTCTCTCTTTTCCTGTAAGATTTTACCAGTGTCCAATGAGAAGGCCTGATTTTGTCACATGACCAGCTCAAGAATTGGACCTACTATGTTCTTTCTTTCTTTCTTTCTTTTTTTTTTTTTTTTCTTTTTCATTTTAAAGAACAGTAACTTTTATTAAAAATGATGTGTGTGTGTTGGTATAAATGGAGTCAGTAAATAATAATAATAATAATAATAATGATGATATTAATGAATAGTATTTATTTATTTTTGTTGTATATTGAGTTTGTAAAATAAAAGGGATATGAATTCATATTCACACGAATATGAAGTTTATCGATTTATTCTTAATTCTGATAAATGTAAAAAAAAAAAAAAAAGCAAAAAAAGAAAGAAAAATTGAATTTATTAAATGTTTTATTTAAGAGGGATACGACATGAACTGAACTCACTTTGATCGGAGATATATTTCTATATTGTAGGCATGTGCCGATAAAACAATTCTAAGATACATCACAATACACACGATATAATCACACACACACACACACACACACACACACACAGCTTACTTTATTCACACGACGTTACTTTATACCGGTTAAATACGAAGATCCTGGAATATTGTGATGATATCGTGAACCGTGATTAATAGGAAGCGATTATTGCGATATATCGGCACACGCCTAGTGCTGAGTTTCTGCGTTTCTTCCTCCACCACAAACCTTTTATATTTTACTTCTCAAACAAGTCGAGCCTTTTAATTTATTTTATATTCTATATCATAACGTCGAGGTTCAGGTATGAAGCTGAAATCTTTGTGAATGAACTCGTTACTGATGTAAAACCGAGCTGAATTTTTTTTTCACTCTAATCGCAACACTTTGGTAAACGCCGTCCCGCCGCGTCGCTGACCTTTTTTTTTTTTTTTTTTTTAATCTTCTGCTTCGTTTCACTTTATAAATCGTGATTTATTATTATTTTTTTTTAAATCAGACAATCAGAATCCTAAACGTGCCTTAGTGCCGAACACACACCAGCTCCGGCGCTAACCTTCACACGTTCAGCGTTTAGCTACAGATCGATCGCACTGGAACTTTTACAATCATCACAGATGTGACTCCTTCGGTTTTTTTGTTTATTTTTTTTTTAACGCTACACTAGACATGTGCCAATATTATATTTTTATATCACGATACTTGCCTAACGTTTTATCACAGTTTACGACACTTTCGTAATATCAATCTTTCGAATGTTTTCGTTTGGTGAATTATGGAATTGCCTTCCTTTACTAAAGCCCTACGCTGCCCACTCTTCATGTTCCCTTCCTAGGGAGCCTCCTTTAGACGCTTTCTAGTGTCAATGATGATAATATTTCCTCAGTCGAATTATAAGCACACGAATAGCGACAATTAGAGAAAATGACACTATTTTAAGGCAGAATATTTTAGGAAAGCGTTTCGTTTCACGCCCTGGCAGGAATTTAGCGTTTTGCTTGAAACTCTGGCTGTATTTTTTACATTTTAATGCCCTTTCAAGTGCACTCTTTTCAACAGATTCAGTGTTGTATAAAACCTGCTTTTATTTTCTTCTTAAAATGTGTTTATTTGATGTTACAGATGTTTTTTGTTTTTTTTTAATTATGTTTGTAGAACAAATGATTATACAGTTCTTATGGTTATTTATATGTGGATAAGATGTGCTTTTTTATAGATTAAATGCTTATCATATCACAAATGCTGTTAAATCTTTTTTTTTTCTATAAAATTCATTAAAGATGTAAATGAAAAAATGTTGTGTTTTGACTTCACGTCTTCGAAAGGAAAGTTTTTAAAATTTACAGCTTGCTTCGTCTTACGTCCTCGTAACATCCTGCTGTCAACAACAATACTAATGCTACTAATAAACAAACAAACAAACAAATAAATAAATAAATAAATATCCTGTCAGCAATGAAAAGTAAACTAAAAAAAAAAATAAAACACTACAAATATTTTTATGCTACTGAAAAAAAAGTAAATTTCAATATTAATATATTTAAATCTACATCTAAATGCAGTGATAATATATTTTTTTTTTACAAAAATGAAGTGAAAATATAAATGATGATAAAACCTCTTATCTAAAATAAATATAATTTTAATGTTTACTTCTAATTTTTTGTAAAAATAATTTCAAGTTTGAAATTGTGTTATTCTACTACTTTTTTTTTTTTTTAGATTTAATAATAATTCTTATGTAAAAAAGTCTTATAATGAAGGTATTAGTTATGTAAAGACAGAAGTATTAGCTACTTTAGCTATTAGAAATTTTATATTCAACTGAATTTATTTTGAGTTAATATAATATTTTTGCAAATTTGTACCTTTTTCTTTCATCTTAAATGCGTGATTAAATCGTAATAAAGCAATAAAATGGCAGATGAACAGCTGAATGCGTGAAATAAACCGGGGTTTGGTTTGTAATTGTGACAAAAGGCAGAAAACGGCGAGCGGATTGAACCTTTACAAACACTTTATTCATTCTTTATGAAAAATGATTTAAAAAAAAACAAAAAAAAAAACAAAAACAAAACCAAACCTGAGATGATTAGTCAGTCGTTCTCTGTTAAAATTAAAAAAAAAAAAATCTTTTCTTTAAAAGCAGTTATTTATTTAATCGCATACTGAGACGTAATCGTTTTACACACCGGAGATCTTTAAGTAGAAAAGTTACAGAGAAAAATCTGCTGGTTTTTTTTTGTTACAAAAACATTCACATTTTAATCCAGTTATTTAAAAATCACTTTACAGCACAAATACGTTTAAAACTGTTTAGATTTCAATAACAACAACAACAACAAATAAAAGGCGTCGGAGTGCCTGAGCTACGCAAAACGAGCACGAGTTTCTGATAAAGAGCTGCTTTTATTTCATCAGTTAAACGAATCCTTCATCTGTGAGACAAATCGCTGTATGAAATGACGAATAATATCTAAATATACATTTTTTTACACTTTAGAGACAAATGTTTATTGCTCCTGCAGCTCTCAGCCAATCAGAACGCACCGTTTGGGTCTAACTTTAGCACGAAATGGAGTTAGCGAGTTTGGATTAAATATCAGATATAATAAAATAAAATAAAATAAAATAAAATCAGTCGTGAACGCAGTTAATACAGTTATAAAGTTATATTAGTCGATCAGATAAAATATTACATGAAGTCTGATTCAGAATTATTGGCGCCTTTGGTAAAGACACGTGTTTGTTGTTAACTTGTCGTTTGTTGTTAAAGTTTAATATCACTGAAAATATGAGATAAATAACCTTTAATTAATGGAAATTTACTGTACGGAAATTTGTCTGGAAATTCTTAAGAACAAACCGAAGCATTTTCGTATTTAAAATTTCCTTTTTCAAGGTAAACTCCAGTGTTTAGAAATATATCGATGTTTTTTTTAGTGGTGGTGTTTTTTTTTTTTTTTTACAAGGAGTGCCAATAATTCTGGAGCTTATAGTAAATCGAGCAGATAAACTAATGGAACAGCCGTTAAGATGGCGGCTGAGGATAAGCGGGGAGTGTTAAAAATAAGAAATAAGTCGATGAGGTCGTGTTAAAAACACAATTAAAATCGTTTGTAAAGTCGCTCTAAAACCCTGATATAAAAGATAAAAACACTAACCACGTTTGCATATCAATAATTTTGGTTTCTAATCACAAGATTAGATTTTCTTTCCAGTTTATCTTTGCTTCTGTTCCAGCGGAGTCACATCGGTATAGCGGTATAATTAATACTGACTCCAGAACAGTTCACGTCGGTTCTGGTTTGGATTTCGAGAGATTACTCCGTCACTGAGACGTGACAAACGATTCCTGAACAAACAGCGATTCGGTTAAACGTTCGCTTTGAGTTTACCGTCTCGTTCACTGAGCTGTTCAACGAATCTCAAAACGCGTAAATTATTCCTCTAAATCATTTTTTTTTTTAAGAAACAAATTAAAAAGCTTCCCATCTGCAAACCCGTCACGGATTAAACACTGGTTTCTCACACCGGAAATACTGTAGCTGAGATGTTTAAGGTGCGACTCAGAATTCGATGCCTTTTAAACTCTTTTCTGTCACTTTCATTAGATTCTTTCTATAAAACATCCACAACAGTAATGAGATTACGTCCAAAAGTCTGAGGCCACACACTGTGATGTAGCGATGTGGTTTGGGACGCGCCCACAGTGGACCGCTGATGGTGTTTATGTGGACTGTATAGTGAGTAGGCAGTGTGGTTTGGGACGCGCCCACAGTGGACTGATGATGGTGATGGTGTTTATGTGGACTGTATAGTGAGTAGGCAGTGTGGTTTGGGACGCACCCACAGTGGACTGATGATGGTGATGGTGTTTATGTGGACTATATAGTGTGTAGGCAGTGTGGTTTGGGACGTGCCCACAGTGGACTGATGATGGTGATGGTGTTTATGTGGACTGTATAGTGAATAGGGTGTGTGGTTTGGGACGTGCCCACAGTGGACTGATGATGGTGATGGTGTTTATGTGGACTGTATAGTGAGTAGGCAGTGTGGTTTGGGACGCGCCCACAGTGGACCGATGATGGTGATGGTGTTTATGTGGACTGTATAGTGAATAGGGTGTGTGGTTTGGGACACGCCCACAGTGGACTGATGATGGTGATGGTGTTTATGTGGACTGTATAGTGAATAGGGTGTGTGGTTTGGGACGCGCCCACAGTGGACTGATGATGGTGATGGTGTTTATGTGGACTGTATAGTGAATAGGGTGTGTGGTTTGGGACGCGCCCACAGTGGACTGATGATGGTGATGGTGTTTATGTGGACTGTATAGTGAATAGGGTGTGTGGTTTGGGACGCGCCCACAGTGGACTGATGATGGTGATGGTGTTTATGTGGACTGTATAGTGAATAGGGTGTGTGGTTTGGGACGCGCCCACAGTGGACTCAGACTTTTGAACCCGACTGCATATAAACATGATAATTTACATAATAAATAAATGTACTGCTCGAACACACGAACACACAAATGAACAGTAAGGTGTGCGTGTGTTTACATTCTTGTAGCAGGTCCACTAGCAGCAGAATTAACATGTGATCCATTTGAATTTTCCTGTAAAAACACACACACACACACACACACACACACACACACACACACACACATACACATCTGAAACATGAAATAGAAATAACCTCCAGCGTTTCGAGACACTTTTACAGTGGTGTTAAGTGTAACTCTGAGTGTGTGTGTGTGTGTGTGTGTGTGTGTGTGTGTGTGATTGGCTGGACCTCTTCTGATGATCATCTTCAGTACACTGAAGAACATCATTGTACAAACTTTCTTCAGACCGCTTTTATATATATTTTTTGTTTAGAAAAAGTTTTAATAAAATAAATCATGTTGCGTTTAAACTGAGCAGAAGCATCATCTCTGTGTGATTGGTTGCTAAGCGACGGCGTGTTGGACTGATTTCTTCAAGCAGGACATATTCCTCGATCCAAAGCCCTCTGAACCAATCAGATTTCGTACAGAGAGCGCAACCGTCAAAAATCGACAAAATGACTTGAAGCGTGACGGCGTGGAGTTACCACGGCAACGTGGATCATTTTCCTCTAACAGCACGTCCCCAAGTGTTTTATTCCTCTTACGCCACAGCAACTGACCAACAATTACAAATCTTCATTATTTACACAACACGACATACTTTTTATCCGTTTATAGCTACATCGAACGCAGCTGTAAACTGTTGTTCCCTCTCTTTTCTCTCTCTCTTCAAGTTAACTGCGGCGGGAAACCGCAAAGAAGCGTAAACTTGACGTTACGGCTTTACCGTTACAAAGCGCCGACACTGGAGACTCCTTCCATAAACGCTAACACATTCCTCCTCGGAGAAAACTTCACCATGTCAACGGTTACACGTGTGGAGCGACCGCCGTACACGTCCCTGTGAATGAGCTGTTACTATAGAAACGAGCGCATTAGTATAAACCTGCGCTACTGTCAGAGCTGCTGTTATAGAGAATCAACACCTGACGACCAATCAGAGCGCAGGATCCAGCAGTGCTGAAGGATAGAGCTCAGTCATTGCACTGGTGTATAATGAAAACGTATAAATGTGACGCGCGTTAGGGAGGACGCGTGAGAGAGAGAGCGCAGGCGGCTGAAGGATCGAGGGATCGAGGAGGCGTTAATGAAAGTATACACGCCGTCAGAAAGCCGTCAGATCTGAAACGTGTGTGTGAACGTGTGTGTATGACGGCGTGTTAGCGTGATGGCGTGCTAGCGTGATTTAGCGTACCTGTGCCTGCGTGAGCTGAGAGGCGACTGATTGATCAGTTAATTGGGGTCGTGGCACCGTAATCCAGAACAACTGCAGCCTGGGGGTTAAGGGGGGGTGTGAGGGGGTAAAAGGGGGGTGTGAGGGGGTAAAAGGAGGGTGTGAGGAGGTGAAGGGGGGGTGAAGGGGTAAAAGGGGGGTGTGAGGGGGTGAAGGGGGGGTGTGAGGGGGTGAAATGGACATGAAGCATCAGACATTACTGCACAGAGTGGAGCTGCGTGATTAGCCGTGTTTCAATAAAGCTAACACAAATTTCTGAAAGCAGGAAGAGTGATAAAGAGTGACATGAGGTAGAAGAAAACACACACACTCTTATAATGCAAAACACACACACGCACACACACACACACACACACACGTGCGCTCAGCAGTGTTGGCAATGACAGGAATGATTAGTTAACTACAGAAACACAGAGATTATAGACGACGCACCACGTGTCACGTGTTACGTGTTGTATACTTACGGACGTCTTGGCTAACCGATTGGCCCTCTGCCTGCGGAGCTCAGACTTAATAAACCCTAAAAATAAATAAAGAAGAAAAAAAACAGAGAAGCAGAGGAAAAACCGAGAGGGTGAGAAATAAGAAGCGACGAAGGAAGAAGAGGGAAAAAAAGAAGAATGAGAATTAAAGACAGTGGAGAGAGAAGAGGATTAAAGTGATGAAAGATAAAAAATAGCAAGAAAAAATAACAGAATAAATAAAAATGTTTTCAGAATAAAGGTAAACATATGTATAAAATGTATAATGCGGATAAAAAGTTTACAAATGGCAGGTTTTGGGGATGAAACCGTGGGGCGCGTCTCAATCCGCTCGCTCGGCGGGGCATCAGTAGACCGTGTTCGCGAGTGCGGGCACTAGGACCCTGCGTCTACACACTGGGACGCTGATGACTCAATTTCCGTCACCATGACGACGTACTCGCTTTGTAAAACATCACCACTGGCGTTTAACACCAACAGTGTTCACACGTCATATCCGTTTATTAGCTTAATCACACGCGTTTCTCGTCGTCATGGCGCTTTAAACAGGATCGTAGTCTCGAAAAAACATCAAATAAAGTTAAAAATCGCTGATGTAAGTAACCATGTGAGAGCTACGACAACGAGAACAAGCTACTTATATTTGTAGACGAAGTTGGCTGAGAGTTCGTCCGCCATTTTTTTCAGAAAATATGACGTCATTTCCTGTAAGGGAGCGTAGCGAGCGTCGGTGCTCCCTGTGTTGT
>CM074918.1:676306-678806 GCA_037576815.1 Pangasius larnaudii
TGTGTGTGTGTGTGTGTGTGTGTGTGTGTGTGTGTGTGTGTGTGTGTGTGTGTGTGTGTGTGTGTGTGTGAGATCAGACGGGGCCGTACAGAGAGCTGTATGTGAGCGCGCTGGAGAGAATCCAGACTCTGGAGATGGATCAGGAAACTCTTCACAGCTTACACCAAGCCATGCAGCTCATGAGCAACAGCTTGGTAACACACCTACACACACACACCTACACACACACAAACATCTACACACACACAAACATCTACACACACACACACACACACACACAACTACACATACCAACGCACACCTATACACACACCTACACACACAAACATCTACACACACACACACACACACACACCTACACACACCAACACACCTATAAAAACACAACTACACACACACACATACCCACACGCACCTATACACACTACACATACCAACACACACCTATACACACCAACACATCTACACACTCCTACACGCATCTACATGCGTCACTTACACCTAATGTCTGTACACAGTACACACAGGTAAAGCTGCAGATATAGTCACACACCTGTGTACACCTGTGGAGTGTGACTGAGCTGTGTTTATGTGCAGATGAGTGTTAAATCAGAAACACAGGACGCTCTCAGCAGCATGAAGGAGCTCGAAGGCATCGTTACTGAGGATCAGGAAATCCAGTCCCAGCAGGTGACGCTCCATTACTCCTTACTCCATACTCCCTGCTCTATACTCCCTGCTCCTTATTCTATACTCCCTGCTCTATACTCCCTGCTCCATTACTCCTTACTCCCTGCTCTATACTCCCTGCTCTATACTCCCTGCTCTATACTCCTTGCTCCATTACTCCCTGCTCCCTGCTCTATACTCCCTGCTCTATACTCCTTGCTCCATTACTCCCTGCTCCTTATTCTATACTCCTTACTCCATACTCCCTGCTCCCTGCTCCATTACTCCCTGCTCCATTACTCCCTGCTCCATACTCCCTGCTCCATACTCTATACTCTATACTCCTTACTCTATACACCCTGCTTGCTGCTCCCTGCTCCCTTTCCACTAGCCCTAATTAGTGCAGTACTACAGAGAGACATACACTGCAGAGTTGTTCCTAAAAGCTCTGGCAGATTTGCTCCAGGTTCTTCAGTTTTGTTTTGTTTTTTTCCAAACTTTGCCACAGATTCTCACTGGGATTCAGACCTGAGCTTTGACTTGATTGTAGAACATTGACCTTTTTTTTTTTTTAAACTCCTCCTGCATTGCTTTGACCTTGTGTCAGGGACCACTGTCCTGCTGAAAGGTGAAGCTTCTCCCAAGCTTTAGTGTTTTAGCAGGCTGAGCCAGGTTCTCTGGTGATATCCATCCGTCTTTCAATTACTAATTACCAATATCTGTATTTGATGTAACTGAGGGTAATTTTGAGTTTCCTTAGATTTAAGCAAATAATTAGTGTGTGTGTGTGTGTGTGTGTGTGTGTGTGTGTGTGTGTGTGTGTGTGTGTGTAGCTGGTGCGGATGAAAGCTCTCTTTGCTCGCTGTATGGACAAGCTGAGGAAGATGGAGCAGAAGAATAGAGTGTGTTTGAAGGACAGAGACGATATGAAGCAGCAGATGGAAGAAGCTCTAGAGGAGAAATCCACGGTCTGTCTCTCTCTCTCACACGCGCACACACACACACACACACACACACCCCTGGTTAAATGGATCATCCCAATACAGAGATGATATTTTTGCTTGAAATGTGCTTGTACTGTGTGTGTGTGTGTGTGTGTGTGTGTGTGTGTGTGTGTGTGTGTGATTTCTCTGTGCTCAGGTGGAGCTGAACAGGATGCACATGGAATCTGTGACTGAAGCCAACATACTGCTGAGAGAGACACTGGAGGAACACACACACCTGTCAGCTGAGGTATGAGACACACACACACACACACACACACCTGTCAGCTGAGGTATGAGACACACACACACACACACGCTGCACACACACACACACACACACACACACACACACACACACGTCAGCTGAGGTACAACACACCCTGCACACTGACACTCACACACTCTCTCTCACTCACACACACACACACACACACACACACCCTGCACACTGGTGTTGTACTGAACATTGTTGTGTTTATTAGCTACATAAAGCTCAGCAGCTCCTCCAGAGGACGTATCCGTTACTGCACACACTCCAGCACAGAGCATCAGCCGCTATACAGCAGAGTAACAAACACCAGGAGGAGAGAGACAGAGCTGTAGAGGACCGAGAACAGGTCAGTCTCTCACACACACACACACACACACACACACACACACACTATAGGTGTGTGTTCTGATCTCAACAAGTTTCCTTTACTGGTGTAAACACCCTGTTCACTACAGAGACCACATAGACGTTACTGTCACTACAGTCATCTGTTACTGTGTAGGAATACAGCATTAAGATTATTACATTATGATACTTTTCCCTCTGTGTGTGTGTGTGTGTGTGTGTGTGTGTG
>CM074918.1:683806-689699 GCA_037576815.1 Pangasius larnaudii
TGATTGGTTCCAATAAATTCCTCCGACCAATCGTGTGATGTTTGCTCTTGCTCGTGTGTGTGTGTGTGTAGGAGCTGCGTAGGGAAGCGGCGGATCTGCGCCGGGCGCTGCAGCAGTCTCAGGTGGAGGTGCAGGCTCTGAGGGCGGAGCTAAAATCCACAGGCCAATCAGCAGCCAGCATGAAAGAGCTGGACGACAGGATCCGCCTCCTGAGAGAGGTGCTGCAGCGGGAACTCGTTTATCTCTTCACACCATAAACCTTTATTTATTATTCATTTTAAATAAACAAAGACGTAACGGAGCTTTTCAGCAGAGAACATTCGCCGTTACCATGGCGCTGCTGATTTCTGGATTGTGATTGGTGATTAATTTCCAATAATCTGACAGTAGTGCAGCTTCAGATCACAGGGTTATACTTGTATGCAAAAGTTTGTGCACCCCTTGCCAAATTGCATGTATTGTTGCATGCTTTTTTTTTTTTTTTTTAACGTAAGCTCTACAGCAAATTTAAACAAAAACACATTTTCTTCACATATTAAAGAGCAGGAACTTTATATTTCTGTGTGATGTAATCAGGTGGAGAAGCTGAAGGCCAGTCTCATGGAGGTTGAGGAATCCAGATCCAAACTGCTGGAACGAGCAAAGAGACACGTACACACACTTTTCTACTTCTATAATAATGTTTTGTGTGTGTGTGTGTGTGTGTGTCGTCTGTCTCTCACGAGTAATAACAGCAGCGATGAAACAATCAGTTACTGCGGTTTATTATTTATATTATAATGTTTAATCAGTGTAGTGGTGTGTGTGTGTGTGTGTGTGTGTGTGTGTGTGTGTGTGTGTGTGTGTGTGTGTGTGTGTGTGTAATAATGTCTCTGCTCTCTGCAGCAAATGGTGCACGCGATGAATCAGAGTAAACTGGAGCGCGAGCTTCACCTGCTGGACGACATGATCGAGACTGTGAGGAAGGTGAGACACACACACACACACACACACACACACACTTTTCCTCCAATGTTGATTTTAGGAGTCAGAAATGGAGAAAATATCAACAGGCTGCTGGTTTTAAACACACATCACACTGGAACCAGAGCTCCACTGTTTGTTTGAATCATTTGAGTATTTGAGTGTTAGCTGAACAAAGTTAGCTAAATAAACACGTCCAAAATGGGCAACTCCAGAGACACGCAGGTTTGGCTAACTAGCAAGCTAATCCTGTTCAGTTCTTTGCTAGCAAGCTAAGCCCGATTCACTGATATGACAGTTAGCTACTTAGCTGAGATGAAATGAGTGCTGCAAAGACAGAGTTCGCTTGGAAAGGGGTCCGATTTGATAGTATGCTGTAAAAACGATCGTTTTTTACGAACACGCGACGTTTTTGCAGCCAGAATGCGTAGTGATGTGCCGTGATCTCTCAGGGGGTCTGTACGCAGGTCACATGACCGCTATCCTCGTGTACCAGACTGACACCAACATTAAAACATATTTTAACTTAAACATTGGGAAACTTTACAGCCAGCTACACAAACAGCTAGCTAATAGCTGCACTAAATCAGTAAACGTCTCTGCTTACACCGAGGGGTTGATACCCAATGTGTTCAACATAATAAATATTAACTACAATCATACTGCAAGTTATGGAATAAAACAAGATAAACATCACCTACAGAGCCTTTATAAGCTCTAGCAGTGTATCCGTGAGTAAACTGTGTGTGTGTGTGTGTGTGTGTGTGTGTGTGTGATCTCCAGGCTCTCTCGTCTGTACCTGATGCAGTAAACGCTTGTCCTGAGCTGCAGAAGTTGGTGGAGTATCTCGGCTGAGTGAATTCTGTCCTTTATTAACTAAACGTTTTAATCCGCATAATAAATAATAAATGTTTCATTGTTATTAGAGTTCAAACTAAAAGGGCTTTTTGTGTATAAACAGACATTTTCTAAATAAAAAAGGGTTTTGGTGTAAATATTTCTTTTCCTGCAGTATCGTTAATGCACGCACAGGGTTTGTGGTACCGGAACCTCGCGTCCATAAACAGTGTTTATTGTGTTTGAACAGAACCCTGGTGTGTCCTGAACTCTGAATCAGCTCTGATTTGACTCACTGTAGGAACTGAATCAGCTCTGATTCGACTCACTGCAGGAACTGAATCAGCTCTGATTCGACTCACTGCAGGAACTGAATCAGCTCTGATTTGACTCACTGTAGGAACTGAATCAGTTCTGATTCGACTCACTGCAGGAACCGAATCAAATCTGATTCGGCTCATTGTAGGAACTGAATCAGCTCTGATTCGACTCACTGTAGGAACCGAATCAACTCTGATTCGACTCACTGCAGGAACTGAATCAACTCTGATTCGACTCACTGTAGGAACCGAATCAACTCTGATTCGGCTCCCTGCAGGAACTGAATCGTAGAGTTTTTTTATTGAATGATCTGGTTCTCTGTGCTTGGGTGGTTTTTGTGATCTCTGTACACACTTGGTAAAGATTTTTTTCAGCCCTACACACACCTGAGAGGATGTTTTTGTTTTGTTTTTGCTGTTTGGTTTGTTTAATTATGTGCAGTGTGAAACTAAAGCAAAAGCAAAAAACCAAAAGAATCAGTTTTGCTCTGATTCAGACTCGACACACAGACTAATCCAGGAATTACAGAACCAGGGTCCAGGTCGTGACCCCACATGGGGTCGCTTGATTTGAAACTTACAATCTCCTCTTTTGTTTCATTTAAACAAATATTAATTTGTAAAATAATTTTTAGAAAGAAATATCAAAGACCTGCAGTGAGTTTGTGAATAATAACGTCGCTCACGTCACTCCTGCTTCTGCACGTGCACAAATAATCATGCATCACGTATAAACCAGGTTCCTGCTGGGTGTGTATCACTATCACACTTCCCCGGCGTTGATTAGTTTCCTACAACAACACAACACTTCCATCTAGACTGTAAATCAGTGTAAGGAAAATTCCTTTGGTTTTCAGTCACTTGCGTTACACATGCGCATGTTACTGACATCAGAACACGTCCAGAAGCTTTGGGTGTGAATGTGATGTTAACAGTAATGTTGATTTGTAAACCAGCTGCTTTGCCACTGGAAGCATATTCTCTCTCTCTCTCTCACTCACTCACTCACTCTCACTCACTCACTCACTCACACACACACACACACACACACACACACACACACACACACAGGGCTGCTATGTGTTTAAATCCTGTAAAAACTGTCAAACTGTCTTCGCTAAAAGCAGGGTTTAAAAAAGCCAGATTGAGTCAATTGTTTCAAGAAGCGACCAATCAGCAGCTTTCAGTGCTGTAAGCTCCGCCCACAACAGTTCCAGGTCCACTAGATTGTTTTTCCTTTGGAACTGTTCTGTTTCCGTTGTGTGTATGTGGGTAGAACATAGAACACACACACACACACACACAGAGTCACCGTTGCATTGGTGTGTTTAATAACAGCATGGACACTTCACTGATTTATGGAGGCTCAGTGGTATGAGGTCGCGATCACTCATCTGTCAAACTAAGTTAGAGTTCAGTCAGATGTTCCTGTCCTACAAATATCCAGACACTACACTCACTGGCCACTTTAACAGGAACACCTGCTCATTCATGTAATTATCTAATCAGCCAATCACGTGTCGGGCGTAAAATCATGCACAGACGGCTTCAGCTAACGTTCACATCAAACGTCTGAATGAGAGAACAGTCTCAGTGACTCTGACCGTGGCACAGTTGTTGGCTTTTCAGAAACTGCTGATCTCCTCATATCTTACACACACAACAGTCTCTAGAGTTTACACAGAACGGTGCGAAAAACAAAACACATCCAGAGAGCGCAGATCTGTGGGCGGAAACGCCTCGTTAATGAGAGCGGTCAGAGTCGAACAGAGCAGACCGGAAGGCTGCGATCACTCCGTACAACACTCTGTACAACCGTGCTGAGCAGAAAAGCATCTCAGCACATCGAATCTAGAGGGTAATGAGCTACAACAGCAGAAGACCACATCAGGTTCCTCTCCTGTTAGACAAGAACAGGAATCTGAGGCTGCAGTGGAGACACACACACACACACACACGCACACTGGACAGGTGAAGACTGGAAAACGACCAGGTGATGCATGATGTTATTCACTGACACGTGATTGGCTGATTGGAGAACTGTAGGAATGAACAGGTGTGCTCCTGTTAAAGTGCAGATTGTGAGCTGCACAGTGTGATAATTAAAAAATATATAAAAATCAACATTTACACACTTTCTAAATTTTACTCGAGATCCTACAGGAGACTTTTTTTTTTAAACCAGTCTTTGCCAGTGTATTGCTAATATTCTTACAAGTTTTTTTTATTTTTTATTGTAAATTGTTAAAAAAAATTACATTTATTTATGCAAATGAGGTTTCATTTCTGATTAAATATGCATACATTTGCAGACTTAGCCAGTCTTGTTACCTCACAGTTGAATGCTTTAAGCACTACGTTAACAGTACGCAGTAAATTTACAACAATTTACAGTCATTTGTTGGAAAGTCATTTATTTCTGCTTTAATCAAGAAAACACCCCGCACTGTTATTAGTGTGAAGGTCCTGTGTAACATCTCTTCTGACTGGGGAAAGGAGGAAAGATGATGCAGAAGCCATGCATGCAGCTCATCCTGAGGCATCAGAGTGTAAAGATGAACGTGGTGTTAATGTGTTTCTGCTCTGGTCAGTGTGGAAATGTGAGTTTCCGGTTTAGTGAGTGGACAAAAACAAAAACAGTGGCATCAGCGTCTTTCTGCTGAAAAGGTTTAATGTGTCCTAAAATGTCTGACGTGGAGGGTTTAGTCTCGTCTTCTAGAGACTAAAAGGTCATTAATATATATACACAGTGTTTTCTTTTTTAACATATATGCACATTACCGCGACGTCATTAACACGTGCGTCACTCGGGGACGGCGCTGCTCGCTCTGCGCATGCGCTGTTCACTCACGCTGTAGCTTTAAGTGGGCGTGGCCAAGGTGTATGGTCAGATGTGAGCTGGAGCTGACGGAGATTAAGCCCTTCTCCTTCAACCGGGATTTATTCCTCTCCTCCTCCCAGCATACACACACACACACACTCACATCCTCATACACACTCACACACATTCTCACGGTCACATCCTCACACACACACACACACACCCCGCGGGAAGGGCAGCATGTCTGTAGCAGGGCTGAAGAAGCAGCTCCATAAAGCCACTCAGGTAAGAGAGCGTTTACATCACACACACACACACACACACACACACACACACACACACACACACACACACACACACACACACAGCGCGTTTACATCTCACACACACACACACACAGCGCGTTTACATCACACACACACACACACAGCGCGTTTACATCTCTCTCTCTCTCTCTCTCACACACACACACACACACACACACACAGCGCGTTTACATCACACACACACACACACACACACACACACACACACACAGGGACTACTGCGGTGTGTGTGTGTGTGTGTTTACCTGTCTCACTCTCTTCGTGTCTGCTGAGTGATGAGACACGCTGTCTCACTGTCCTGCTGTCTCACTGTCTCACTGTCCTGCTGTCTCACTGTATTACTGTCTCACTGTCCTGCTGTCTCACTGTCCTGCTGTCTCACTGTATTACTGTCTCACTGTCCTGCTGTCTCACTGTCCTGCTGTCTCACTGTATT
This sequence comes from Pangasius larnaudii, assembly GCA_037576815.1. Classification (NCBI taxonomy): domain Eukaryota; kingdom Metazoa; phylum Chordata; class Actinopteri; order Siluriformes; family Pangasiidae; genus Pangasius; species Pangasius larnaudii. Next base: position 689,510 of record CM074918.1, read on the forward strand.
ACTGTCTCACTGTCCTGCTGTCTCACTGTCCTGCTGTCTCACTGTATTACTGTCTCACTGTCCTGCTGTCTCACTGTCCTGCTGTCTCACTGTATTACTGTCTCACTGTCCTGCTGTCTCACTGTCCTGCTGTCTCACTGTATTACTGTCTCACTGTCCTGCTGTCTCACTGTCCTGCTGTCTCACTGTA
>CM074918.1:775913-788059 GCA_037576815.1 Pangasius larnaudii
CACACACACACACACACACACACACACACACACACGCAGTAGAGTGTGTTAGTGAGAGCGGACCACCCCCAGCAGGTTATTTGGTTGAACATGGTGCTTGTCATTCAGTAATAAAGGCGATGACAAGCTCCCATTACTGAGCCATATGGTGGAGCTGCACACGCCTCACTGCCATCATCTGCTCCCAATTACACACACACACACACACACACACACACACACACACACACACACACTCAAATGCACACACACACACGCACACGCACACACACACACACGCTCATTCTCATCTGTATCTGTGTATAAAGACCAGTTACTCACTGCATACCTCTCATACATACTCTAACAACATGTGTATCTGTAAATACCCTACAAAAGACGTGACTGTGTGTGTGTGTGTGTGTGTATGAAGTGACTGTGTGAGTGTGTGTGTGTGTGTGTGTGTGTGTGTGTGTGTGTGTGTAAAGTGACTGTGTGTGTGCACGTGTAAGGGTGTGTACCTTTCTAACAGAGCGGTGTAGTGTGTGTACAGGAGGTAGTGGTGTGCTGCTCACTCTGTCCTCATCATCATCCTCATCATTCAGCTGCAGCTCTGTGAAACAAACACACACACAGTCACATCACACACACACACACACACACAGTCACATCACACACACACACACACACACACACACGCACAGTCACTTCACACACACACACACGCACACAGTCACTTCATACGCACAAACACACACACTCACCTCACACACACAGTCACTTCACACACACACACACACACACAGTCACATCACGCACACAGTCACATCACACACACGCACGCACGCACAGTCACATCACACGCACAGTCACATCACACGCACAGTCACGTCACGCACACAGTCACGTCACGCACACACAGTCACGTCACGCACACGCAGTCACTTCACGCACACACATGCAGTCACTTCACGCACACACATGCAGTCACTTCACGCACACGCAGTCACTTCACGCACACGCGCACACACACACAGTCACGTCACACATGCGCACAGTCACTTCACGCACACGCAGTCACTTCACGCACACGCAGTCACTTCACGCACACGCAGTCACTTCACGCACACACACACACAGTCACGTCACACACGCGCACAGTCACTTTACGCACACACAGTCACTTCACGTGCATACACAGTCACATCACACACACACACACAACTCACACACACATGCAGTCACTTCACACACACACACACACACACACACACACACACACACACACACACACACACACACGACTCCATTATGGTTAATCACACTCCTGTTCTGGTTCTTTTCAGAAGCTGCTTTTGTTCCGATTTCTTAACGAGGTCGCAAACTTGCTCATCACACGGTGACCTCTGACCCTGACCAATCATCGCATTATGACTGAATAAATCACTTTCTCCTCCTGTCCTCATGTGACTCCGGAACGCTGGGAAAAGTCAGGAAGTTAAGATGGAGGGAGAGGATGAGGATTTTCGTGTGTTGATAAAACTTCCACGCTGTCCGTGTTTGTGGAAATGTGGACATGGTGAAATATTTAGAAGTTGACCTCTTCGGGTCAGCTGACCTCTCGGACGGTCCGTAGCATGGGGTCAGATGCTGTTCTGTCTCTCTCTCTCTGTCTCTCTCACACACACACACACACACACACACACACACACACACACACACACACTTCACTCCTGTACTGCATTAGCGAGTGAGTCTGTTAGTTTAAATTAGGCGTCTCTTTGGTCTCAGGAGGTTGTCAGGACTAATCAGAAGGTGAGCGAGGAGCGTGCGCTTCATCGCCCGACTCTTTTCTGGATGGCTGATAAACACGTGTCTGGATTAAAATCGCTCCGAAGGTGACTTTCCGCTGCGTTGAGCTGGGCCCGGAGAGAACGTTCCCGCTTAATGCCGGCCCGCTGCGCTTTTTTTCCCGGCCTGTACTCGGATTAACAGATTTGTAAGATGCGCCGTTTTCCGCTCGGCCCGTCGGATTTGACTCGGCTCGAGCTGCGTCTCTGATTAGGTCAGGAGGTTTAGATGTGGTTCGGTTTCGATCTCCCGGATCAGTCGGGCGACACACACACACACACACACACACACACACACACACACACACACTTCGTAAACCTCTGCTCTACGCACCCTACACCTGCAAACTGCGTGATATCTTAATATCGCAGAGAGACGCTTCAGCAGATCAGGGTTAAATCCTTACCAACCCCAGCAAACATGCTCACACACACACACACACACACACACACGCGCACGCTAGCAATAAAGGATTCTGCTAGCCACCAATCACATGCACGCAATGCTAATTAGCTAAATGGACAGACCAATTAGGTCATTATGTGAGCAGTGTGAGGCAAATTATCTTTTTTAGGGCTTTTTAATAGCAGTTATAATGCAATTTAAGTCCATTAGTGCAACAATAACCGTGTTGACCTGAGCGTCGCCTGCTGCTGCTGTCTCTGAGGAAGCGGCCGTAACCCTGCGCTCTCTCCCAGAGGGGAAAGACGCGGGATAGTGAGGCTTTCAACACCGTTTTGTGCTACAAATCTCCTTCTCTGTCCTCATGAATAGATTCTTCTTTATTAAGACTTTGTACTAGATTTGACTTTTTTTTTTTTTTTTTTGAACTTTATAAAGTTTCTACCTGAACATCGCTCCTCGTTTATTAAGTTTTTCGGTTTAAATGTTTTTGTGGCCAAACTGCATTAAAAAATTCAGCTGTGAAGCGAACAAGTGTGTAGAAATCACAGTACAGCAGGGCTACATTTAGCCACGCCCACAAAACTCCATAAAAGGCAAAGCTCAGAGAGAGAGAGAGAGAGAGAGAGTGCTGTGTGAGATGGAAGATGGAAAAAAAAACATTTATGGAATGCTAGATATAAACACTAACTAAACACTGGCATTTTGTATGTTAGTCTGTATCTTTTACTAAAGTATATTGTTTACATCGTTTTACAAGATTTTCCAATAATGCAGCTCAGCCACTGCAGCTCGCCGCAGACACACACCAACTCTTCTGCCTTTTATTATTAGTTCATCTTTTTTTTGGGGGGGGGGGGGTTTACTTTGCATGGCTAGTCTTATTTGTCCTAAGACAAAAATAAAGAAAAGATTTTTAGCATGTAGGGTTTTTTCAGGGGTTCATTAATAAGAAGCAACACAGAAGATGCAGTAAACTGTGTGTAATGGAAGTAAATCAGTACTTTAAAGCTAAGAGAGTGAACTGTACAGAACACCACACCGACGTAGCTTTTACACGCACGGCAAAAACACCGAACCACACCGCCAATGCAGTACAGGCGTGAAGAGTGTGTGTGTGTGTGTGTGTGTGTGTGTGTGTGTGTGAACCTTGCTGTTCCTCGTGCAGACGCAGACGAAGCTCCTGCGCTGCAGCTCGCTCCATGGCCACGCGAACACGAGCCACATCCAACTCCTCCTCCAGCTGAGCTCTACATCAGCAACACACACACACACACACACACACACACACACACACACACACACACTTAATGCTCACACGCTGATACACACCAATAACACACACACGCCTAATGCTCACACACTGATACACACCAATAACACACACGCCTAATGCTCACACACTGATACACACCAATAACACACACACACCTAATGCTCACACACTGATACACACCAATAACACACACACGCCTAATGCTCACACACTGATACACACCAATAACACACCCACACCTAATGCTCACACACTGATACACACCAATAACACACACACTTAATGCTCACACACTGATACACACCAGTAACACACACACACACACACAGATACACACCAATAACACACACACACCTAATGCTCACACACTGATACACACATACACACAATGCTCACACAGATACACACACACGCCTAATGCTCACACATCATTTATATGTGTGTGTGTGTGTGTGTGTGTGTGTGTGTGTATAACCCTTTCCCTGAGTGTGTCCTGACCCCATGTTATTTTCTCGCTCCATATAAAAAGAACCATCACTAATGAAATCTCTCTAATCAAAGCGACAAGCAGCACAGAGACCCGGCCCAGGGTTCCAGCATGTTCTCTTCACCTACACACACACACACACACACACATAGAGACAGAGAGAGAGTGTGTGTGTGTGTGTGTGTGTTTGAGAACTGAAACTAAGCCCAATTATCTCGCAGCAATTAGCTTTATTCGCACTAAAGGCTAATTAAAAGTAAACAGGCGCCGGGATCGAGACGGCACTTTCAAGTTATTATTAGGAGCTGAAAGACGTGTGTGGAGGTTCGAGCTCGGCTCCCGAGAGACGCCTGCACCTGAAGCACACACCTCCTTCCATCCCTTCAGCGCGGGAGCTGAATCATTACCTGCTCCTCAGAGGGACGGAGACCTCAAAGAGTTCTCCAAGAGCTGCAGGTAAAAACTTTCACACTGCGAGGAGCCAGACGCGGCCAGCGCTCACCACCGAAACCAGCGTCCACTGACGTGTTCACGCGTTCACGTGTGTGTGATCCTCACCCGCGCGTGTGTGTGTGTGTGTGTGTGTGATCCTGACCCATGTGTGTGTGTGTGTGTGTGTGATCCTGACCCGTGTGTGTGTGTGTGTTCGATCCTGAGCCGTGTATGTGTGTGTGTGTGTGTGTGTATGTGTGTGTGTGATCCTGAGCCGTGTATGTGTGTTGTGTGTGTGTGTGTGTGATCCTGAGCCATGTATGTGTGTGTGTGTGTGTGTGTGTGTGTGTGTGTGTGTGTGTTTTATCCTGAGTGTGCAGTGGTGTTTTTATACTGTAAGGAGTGTAAAGAGCTGTGCACTGGGTGAGAGCTTAAATAAATGGATTGATAAATACAGTGTGTGTGTGATCGTGTGTGCGTGAGATCCTGAGCGTGTGTGTGTGTGTGTGTGTGTGTGTGTGTGGTGGTGTTTTTACTGTAAGGAGTGTAAAGGCTGTAAGAGCTGTGCGCTGGGCGAGAGCTTAAAGAAATGGATTGATAAATACAGTGTGTGTGTGATCGTGTGTGCGTGAGATCCTGAGCGTGTGTGTGTGTGTGTGTGTGTGTGTGTGTGGTGGTGTTTTTACTGTAAGGAGTGTAAAGGCTGTAAGAGCTGTGCGCTGGGCGAGAGCTTAAAGAAATGGATTGATAAATACAGTGTGTGTGGATGGAGTGTCGGCTAAGTGAGCCTCGGCTATGGATCTGTGCCTCTATAAAGGTGTGGAGTCGATGCGCGGCCGGCTAACAGAGACGCGATCCATCGCTTTAACGGGGCACGCGAGTGCCATCACGCCGAGCATCAGCGGGCCTCGGCCGTCTCGGGTTTCTAATGCGGGTCTTTATAGACGTCCGGATATCGATGCGACAGCGAGAGTCGTGCAGGCGAGATTTCATTAGCAAAAAAAAAAGACGAGTTTTTCTTCATGAGGATGGAGATATGGATCGAGTTTCTCACTTCCGGCTCCCTGGAGAGCTGCAATGACACTCCGGAGAAGACGCGGCTGCCAGAGATGGAATTAGCCGCTGGAGTTTGGAGACATCCGCCAATAGAGAAATTAGTTATCGATCGGAGGCTGGTTAGCACTGCGCAATGCAGATTTAATTTAATAAAGAGGCTTTATAGAGAGAGAGAGAGAGAGACAGAGAGAGAGACTTGGCTCCAGGTGCACGCTGCATCAGATCTCTGATACTTCCCTTCAGAAAGGAGCGACGTCGCATTATTAATACTGATAAACATGTTGCACTTGTTAGGCGCGTGTTAGCGATAGGTGAAGACGGGGCGCTGGTGAAAAGTCATTAATGTCAGCTGTGGGCTTTTAATAAGCGCGCGGTCTGCAGGTACTCCGGCTCTCTCTGGCTGCGCCGCTGCGCCGAGGTGAGTTTATTAGCGCTCCAGCTGCAGAGACGCCGCAGTCGGTCCCCCCTGACCCCCCGACAGCCGCTCAATTAAAACACAGTGACTGCGGCGCCTCTTTTCATGTCAACAGCGTATAATTGTTTTCTGAGATGTTGCTAACTCCCAGCGCCGCCTCCCTCCACCTCCACCTCCACCTCCTCCTCCGCCTCCTCCTCCTGCTCGCTCTCGAGCTCTGAATAACTCCATTTGAATAACAGATGTTTATTTGCTAGGCTCGGTCGCTCCCGCAGGACGGTTAGCGGAGCCTTCTGAGCCGCTCGGATAGCTCTCGGAATAAATAAATAAAGACGCGGCGGGCGGTGGAAGGGTTTCAGGGGTCGAGATCCTGCCGTTCTCGGCTCGCTGTGATCGGGACAGCGGACGCCGCCAATCACAAACCTCACGCTTAATGAGAAATGACCAGAGAGAGTAAAAAAACAAAACAAACAGGTGAAACTAAAAGATAATAAGAAAATAAAGCAGCGTACTGCACATCAGCCTTAATTCATACACACGCTCTGAAAACACACCTGATTGGAGGATAATTAAACACATGATCTCAGGGACACGTGCAGTTTATTTCTCCTCACCTGCATTTAAAATATGTGCTAAAATAAAGAGAAATAAACTACACGTGCCTCAGAGGTCATGCGTTCAATTATTGTCCGAGCAGATCACGATCACGGTCACGTGGAAATTACTGCTCTTTTATTTTACTGCTCTTTTATTTTACTGCTCTTTTATTTTACTGCTCTTTTATTTTAGCTAGTTATTTTATTCTATGTAGCGCTTCAGAAGTGGTTTCTCGCACATTAAAGTACAAACATTTTTGAAACCAGGGACCATTTTAAAGGGTAAATGAATAAATGAATAAATAAATAAACCCTAATACTAAATCATATTTTTTAAAGAACATAATCCAACTATTCAGATATTTGTTTTGTTGTCTAAACTTCAGGAAAGCAGTATTTTGGTTATTTATTGCAGCTATAGAGATTGAATTCCCAGGAACTTTCCACTCACTGAAGATATTTTCCTGAGATTCAAGCTGACGTTATTTATAGAGCGACTTGTTTTCGAGTTACTGAGGTTTGGATTAAATCCGTTCAAACACGGCCAGTAAATATAAAAGCTCAATAATAAATAATACATTTAATAAGGATTAATGCCTAAATATCACAGACTCTACAGAAGCACAGCGTTAAAGTAAGAATTGTTCCCAGTTTATTCAACACTAAAAAAACGTTTTCAGAAAACAAAGTATTTTTGAACGAGTTAAAGTTTGTTCTTTTTGCCAGCTCGCTCTGATGAGGGTGTATGTTGTGTAGGACGTTTCACACCACTATAAACACATGTAAAATTATATATACTGACTGAGAGCTAATCAAGAGTTAAACCTTCAAGGCTCAATGTGTTAATGTCACAGAATTATCAGATAAAACTGTAAACACTGAGCATGAAGCCTACAGTAACGGCCGAGGCAGGGCTCAGATCGCACTCATCAGTGTTAATCATCTACAAGACGAAACTTCTACTGACTGCTGCTCACCTCTACAGAGAAAGAGAATATTATAAAGATAAACTACAGCATGACATAATGGGAAAGTAATAACAGCAGTCCTCCATGGCTGACTGTAAGCTGGCATCTGGGACACGTGTACTAATTCTTTAAAAACATTTCATTTCATTTCATTTGTACATTATTTCCATCAGAAATCCGGTTTCTCTGAGAACTTCCACTGTGTCGCTCTACAAAGGAAAAATGATCTGCTTTTATCTAGATGTCTGATAATCAGAATAATAATCTCTACATACAATACAGCAGAAAAAAGACCAATGTAGTTTTTTTTTTTTTTTATTATTGAAAACTATTTTAGCATCATATCTGGAGCTGGAGGACGCAGCGTGAGGTGACGTCGCTCTGTGAGGGACATGACGTTGTTTCTGAGCAAACGGAGGCTGCGGGTTTTCACTCGCCGTGCAGCTCTGCAAACGAACACGCTACACGACCAGTCGATGTGATTGGTCGTTACAAACGGGGCGTGTCACACAGGTTTAGCTCGGAGGCCTTCTCTTTTTCTCTACCTCTATTTTTGTTAATTTTGGAAAAACAAGCAGTTCTTCCTCTTCCTCGTGGTCTATCATTCGTTTCTGTGCTGCGCCACACGTGGTTTATGTAGCATGCAAACTTTTTCTTGTAGTCATGGAGACTGTCATCGGGCGCGCGGGCGCTCGGACGCGCGGACACGCAGACACGCAGATGCTCGGACGCTCGGACACGCAGACACGCGGACGCTCGGACACGCGGACGCTCGGACACTCGGACACGCGGACGCGGCGAACCCACAGCGAGTACGCGGGTTTCTTAGCTCGTGATGGTGGGTTTAACTTTGCGCAACCTTCGCATATATCATCTAGTCTTAGTGATCTTTATAAAAACTTTTGTAAACGTAAAACGTTTGTAACTGAACTAAATCTAAATCTCTGATATATGTGTGTGTTAGAAATACAAACACACTGCTAGCACTGAAAGCACAATACTGAAAACAACAACAACAACAACAACAACAATAATAATATGCTACATGTATGTGTGTATAAATCCAGACGAGTGATACAATACAATACAATACAATAAGCAGCTGAAAGGAGTAGTAACTGCATGGATGTGAATTTTAGATTCTGCTTATGGCGTTACTTTACAGTAAAAAAAAAAAAGAACAATGGGTCATAATTGTGCAGCACTGGCTGCTCTTCTCACCCGAGAAAAAACTCTGTAAAATCTATAGATAGCCTCGAGGCATTCGTCCCCTCGCTGTCCTGCTCTTTTACCTGAGACAAGTCAGACGCACTACAACAACTACACACCAAAACACTTCGGGGACTCTGAGCCAGAAACAAAACAAAACAAAAAAAAAAAAAAAAATCAGCGTGAAAAAGAATCAAGGATCCTTTGCAGGGACCGAGGGGAACTGCGCTCTCGTCTGAGTCCAGAAAGCAGGCCCTGAGGTCAGGCGAGTCCTTGGCCATCAGCTGAATCAGAGCGCTTCACAGAGATTTCGGCTCTGTGGCTGCAGGCGATACACTCCCGAGTCACAGATCCTCGTCCACTGGGGCTGCACACATCCAGATGGAGGCAGTGCTCGGCGTTTAATTACCGTAAACACCGAGTGCATGTTTACACGGACACATCACGTCCCTCGGAAACAGCACTTTTAAAAAAAAATCTGATTCCTTGCAAAGCAAAGCAGAACATGATTTTCTCAGTTCTCTCAGTAAAAAAAATAATAACCCCCCCTGACTGTTTAGGAAGAATACGAGTGATATCTTAATATACGGACGATCACGGCAGGACACGATTACATCTCTTAAAATAAAACCCTGTTAAATCGTTGTGGTTTTTTTAATCATTTATTAACAAATAATTGATGGAAGGGGGCACTCGCCATCAAAACACACATTAAACATTCACACTCTGTGTGTTCTCGGTGCGGGACCCGAGGGCCAAAAGCCCCTCATTACTCCTAATACCTTTTAGCAATCAAGATGAAACGGCGAGGAAAAAAAAAAACCACTCATCAGTGCAAAACGGGTAAACTTTATTAAACTTCATTAAAGTCAAACTCCCTGAGCACGTCTGTAATGGTCACTCTCAGCGGAGGCAGCGCTGAGCAAATCATCTCAAAGGCTTTTTTTCACACCTAATGGCCGCCTAATTTATGCTTTGATGTCGTGTGAGTGTAGCCGGCTCTGGCTAAGGGCCCTGTTTACTCGGTTTATGAGGCCTAAATCATCTTCGTACCCACAGACCTTTAACTACAATTAACAAGCACGGACAACGAGAGTGCTAGATACACCGAAGGGGGGGGGTAGAAAGAGATTAACGAAGGAGGGGGTCGGGGTGGAGGGGTTGTGCAAATGATCTCAGCAAATGAACATTCTCAGCTTGCCGCACGACAAGGAGGAATCTGCAGTGGGAACGAGCCAGGCTCTCGGCTTTATTTGCCTTGGCAATTTACTTAATTTAACGCATTTTCCTCCAGAGTGCTCTCTGGCTCTGCTCTTAACGCCGGCTCCACGTCTCGCGTGTTGCCCCTGCCTTCCGTCAGTACCACCTTGCTCTCTCCTGCTGGTTTTAATTTGCAATAAAGGAAAATGGTGGTCCCTCACCACTTGGCAGAGACCTCGCCCTTTGTGCCGAGATGAATCGAGAGGTTTATGAGACTCGCTCGCTGCAGCAGGCAAGAACTTTCTCTTCCTGCGACCCAAACAAGAACCTGGAAACAAACTCTCCTCATTTGGACCTCACGCGTGCTTTTTTACGGTCGTGGCGTGGACCATGGCCGGCGGGGAGCGTCTGGCCACTAGGCGCTTGGTGAAGAAATGATTTCTGGGAGATGAGTGAACGCCTGCCCACCACTGCTGCTTAAGTATCGGGCAAGCCGCCTTCGCTGGCAATTAGACGTCCCAGAACTCCAGGCCGCGAGGAGGTAATTAACCATTAGCAGATCATTGCAACACTTCCGAGCGCAACCTTCACCATCGCAATCACTGTGGTACGGTCAGCAAAATGGCTGCTTGCCACTGCTCGGGCCCATCGGCTTCTTAAAGCGGGCATCCAGCTCTAATCGCCGCCTTTCAATGGTAATTTAGTTCACCGGGCCGCAAAACAGCTTGATAAAGAAACACAGCCTAATTACACCTCGCATCTTCCTACCATCCTTCTTCCTGCATGTAATGAATATACACAAGGGGGAGAAGACGGGGGGAGAGAGAGAGAGAGAGAGAGAGAGAGAGAGCAGGTGGAAGTGAAAGAGAATGATGAGATGATGGAGAGAGAAACAGAAAAGTGAGAATGACCGAAAAACTGTTTATAAAGCTTCCTAGTCATCTATGTTATTAAATCTGTGAGTGGAAACTAGCAGACATTTCTTCGCTCATCACAGGAGCTTCGTCAGGTGTAAAAGGCAGAGTTAATGAGAGGGAAAAAAAGAAGAAGTGTCTTGTTTGAGTTTAAAAATAAGGCAGCCTGCAGGGGACCTCTTGCATTCTGGATCACACTATGAGCCGGTAATGGTGGTAGGGGCCAGCCGAGATCAAAGCGAGTCGTGCGCTCTTTTTTTCTCCAAAGGAGAGCACGAGGCCATGTGGGTGAGTTTATTCAGCGTCCACTGAAGCAAACGCAAAGAGGATCAGCACTAACACTGCAGGACTGCCACTGGGCAGATAGGAAGAAAGCAACTCCCTCGTGCTCCTCAGAGGTCACTCCAGGCAGGTCAGTCTCCCCAACACCAGACGTAAAAGCCCCTGGACTCAAAGTTTAAGGCCATTTTCACACATGGCCCAAATACTCAAGTCCAAAAGCAAGATCGATTCTGTATTTTTTTATCTGCACGGGTTTATTTCTGCACAGATACTTTTTTTCAAAACGCAAGGTAAAAAAAAAATCCAACAGGTTCATCCCTTTATTGTTTCTGTTAATGTTTATGTAATTGTTATTATTTATTTATTTATTTTGCTTAACATTAATTAGCAGTTCAGACGAAGCTTTTCAGTCTGCAAAAAAATTAATTCCATTTTAACTTGTAGTTAATTGCAATTTTAATGAGAAATGAATCTAAAGGCCTTGTGTTTCTGCTGCAGATCACATCATGACGTCCTGCACCAAGTTTAATGGGACAGGTTTAACCAATCAGGTTTCTCAGTGCCCAACCCCAGGAGCAGACGGGTTTCATACGTGATACAGGGATTATTTAATAGTAACAACCTCAACTACAACAACCTCAATCACAGATCCAACAGCAACCTCAGCTACAACAAATTCAAACACAGCCCTAATAACTTCAACAGCTACAACTTCAGCCACAGCCCCTATAGCAACAACTTCAGCCACAGCCCCTATAGCAACAACCCCAGCCACAGCCCCTATAACAACAACTTCAGCCACAGCCCCTATAGCAACAACCCCAGCCACAGCCCCTATAACAACAACTTCAGCCACAGCCCCTATAGCAACAACCCCAGCCACAGCCCCTATAACAACAACTTCAGCCACAGCCCCTATAGCAACAACCCCAGCCACAGCCCCTATAACAACAACTTCAGCCACAGCCCCTATAGCAACAACCCCAGCCACAGCCCCTATAACAACAACTTCAGCCACAGCCCCTATAGCAACAACCCCAGCCACAGCCCCTATAACAACAACTTCAGCCACAGCCCCT
>CM074918.1:793159-802030 GCA_037576815.1 Pangasius larnaudii
ATTAAATGTAAAAAAAAAAGTTAAATATCTGTATAAGTTTAGGAGAAGAAGGAGGCTGACTGCTGTAATGTAATGAACGTCGTCTCTCTCGGTATATTTATATTTATATTCCGCACTAATCAAGTGCAAAAATGAAAGAAAATATAATTTGCTTGTAAGTGTGCCTCATTTTTATGCTATATATTTTTTATTTTTCATAAAATAAAATCAATACTTAGATGATAGCAAGTGTGAAGTGGACGGGTTTAAAATTCATGTATAATGTATAAAATTCATTTTTTTATAATGTTCTTTTTTTTTTTTTTTTTTTCCAGAGTTTGTACTAAATAAAACGTAATGAAAAAATGTAGAGAGAGCCAAAAAAAAAAAAAAAAAAAACGTCTTTATGTATTATTTAATTTGGTTTAATTTTGGGGTTTAGTTTCAGAAGGTCGTAAGTTCAGATTAAATAATAATGATTACATTTTAAAATGAACGAAAATAATTTCTCTCTCTCATCTTGGGTGCAGTGGAAGCTCCGTGGTGAGGGATGTGGAGATGAGTTCACATCACAGGGTTGGGTTGTTTTTTTGTTTTTTTTTAATTTTATATACTCAAATGAATAACTGAACGTTAGCATGGTCTCAACATGAATATTCCCGAAGCCTAGCGGCCGCCGGCAATCTGCTTCCTGTGTTGGGGGAGACGGCGCTGTGGGGCAGCAACACACCGTGTGAAAATACACTCTCGCAAAAAAAGAAAAGAAAATCCAGCAAGAGCTTAACAAGCACGTCCCATTGTGAGGCGAGCTGCGGCTGTTCTCCCCGAGAGTAAGATCTCAGACAGAGAGAGAGAGAGAGAGAGAGAGAGAGAGAGAGAGAGATGTCTCCACCAGCACTTCATTATACACCAAAACTGGAGGAAAAAAATAATAATTCTGGAAAGGCTTGGGCTAATTGCGGTGAGTTTTACGAGCGAATCTTTGATCAGGGTGTGGATGTTTTAATAAACTGTAATTCTATTTACGCATCCCATCGCCCCCGCTCTGATTTACACTAACTCACATATCTAAACTTTAAGCTTTAGGAAGTGTGGGTGTGTGTGTGTGTGTGTGTGTGTGTGTGTCGGTTTAGCGCAGAGCTAATCGTGAATGGCGTGGAGTTCCTCAGGGCTCCAGTGTGAGGCCGTTTGCATTTTAATGAGGCGCTAGCGGGCAGCAGAGAGAGAGAGAGAGAGAGAGATAGAGAGAGAGCAAGAGAGAGAGAGAGACGCTTTCTTTCCATGTCAATAACGGTGTAGCGAGCCTGACCTCTCCCGAGGACTTCCTCTCAGCCAGCAGGTGTGTAATACGGTTAGTTAGAAAGGCTAATCCACTTAGCCGTGATAGCTAATAAATTCATTCTGCGAGGCGTACGAGTTTGTGCAGTCGATCAATCGAGCAGCAAAAGGTCAAAGCAGAAACGTTGACGAATTCTGACTCTGTACAAGAAAAGAGGTGTGTGTGTGTGTGTGTGTGTGTGTGTGTGTGTGTGTGTGTTAACCCACCTTAACCCAATCCCCATCAACCCCCTGCCACCCACTGAGCTGTTTTATGAGAGTGTGTAAGTGGAGGAACGGGGCAGGAGGTGGGGGGCGGCGGCTGGGGGCTCCTTAACAAGCCCCAAAAAGCGATAAGAGCTGACGTGTTCCCCCCTGGCTTGTTAGAACTGATTTCTCTGCATTTAACGCAGCTTCTTCATTTCCTATTGTCTTCCAAACACTCCGGCGCCGCTCTCTACGGGCCGAGGAGACGCCGCGCTGCCCCCGACAGCCACAGACCCACAAAACTCCACGCAAAAATCCCACAGCCACGCCGCTGCACAGAGGAGCGCTGACGTTCCAGCACCAGCGTCTTCAGGACGGACCGGATCCCGAGGCGGGAGCGTCACGCTGAGTGAAAAAAGCCTAAAGAATACAAGCCCTGCAGCAATCACTATAAAAAAGTAGTTCAGGAAATGCGACAAACACAAATCTGCCCTTTTTTTCTACATTTTTACAAACACTTAAAAGTTTGAGGAAGATGTTAGACGAGCCACGAAGGCAGCTGGTGTTACATCTAGATTAAGAACATTAGCTTTTTTCTCCATCTGCCTACACGTGAGCTGTTAGGATTCAGCTCTTCATTACTTTTCAGCACTTTTACATTTCCGTTTGTTTGTTTTTTCTGTTGAATTTTATGATGATTTAAAAAAAAAACAAACAAATATTACTTATTTTATTGTCTTTATATTCTTCATTTTAAAGCCCTTTGAATGGCCTTGTGTATGAAATGAGGTCGTTTTGTTTTGTTATATCTTACGATATCTGCGTTTCTACGAGGTTCATCACCGAACAAATCCCACACTGGCGTTTCCGTCTCTGTCCACTGGAGCTGCTTAGAATGACGTCATCAAGCTTTTTATAACGATATAAAATAAAAAATACAGCATTTTATCATATTATCTCCATCTTTTGCTTTCCTTTCCGAGTCTAACGCAATCACACACACACACACACACACACACACACACACACACACACACGTGGATAAACTCACACTCCTTTCACACGGGTTCACGTTGCATGGCTGTTTTCTTTAATTAACCCGGAGAGAGTCGAGTCGACGAGGTCAACACTCGCATCCCACGTGGAAACTCAACACACGCTTCTATTAGCTCCCTTTAAACACCTCCGAGAAAGTAGAGAGAGAGAGAGAGAGAGAGAGAGAGACAGAGAGAGAGAGACAGAGAGAGGGAGAGAGGGAGAGAGAGGGAGAGAGAGAGAGAGACAGAGAGAGAGAGAGAGAGGGAGAGGGAGAGAGAGAGAGACAGAGAGAGAGAGGGAGAGAGAGAGAGAGAGGGAGAGAGAGACAGAGAGAGAGAGGGAGAGAGAGAGAGAGAGACAGAGAGAGAGAGAGAGGGAGAGAGAGACAGAGATAGAGGGAGAGCAAAGAACCCTAGTGACACTTTACTCTGCTGCTCAGCTTCAACTCACTGCAGCACTGAGCTTTTACTACAAACACCAAACTCTAATCCTCACCCCACTCATCTACCCGTCACCACTCACTCACTCACACAGGAAGTGACACGGTTACAAAAGTGACAGGGTTATCGAAGAGAAGCGGTTACGGTTTGACGGCGTGTCTGAAGGTGTTTATTGGTGTTTGACGGCGTGTCTGAAGGTGTTTGTTGGTGTTTGACGGCGTGTCTGAAGGTGTTTGTTGGTGTTTGACGGCGTGTCTGAAGGTGTTTGTTGGTGTTTGATGGCGTGTCTGAAGGTGTTTGTTGGTGTTTGATGGCGTGTCTGAAGGTGTTGGTGTGTCTGAAGATGTTTTTTGGTGTTTGACGGTGTGTCTGAAGGTGTTGGTGCTTGACGGCGTGTCTGAAGGTGTTTGTTGGTGTTTGACGGCGTGTCTGAAGGTGTTTGTTGGTGTTTGATGGCGTGTCTGAAGGTGTTTGTTGGTGTATCTGAAGATGTTTTTTGGTGTTTGACGGTGTGTCTGAAGGTGTTTTTTGGTGTTTGGTGTCTGAGTTTGCATCTTGGTGAATGTTTATGTCTGATGGTGAATGTTGAGGTGTAGTGTTTTGTTGGTGTTTATTAATGTGTGTTTTATGATGATGTTGGTTAATGCTGGTGTTTGATGGAGAATGTGTGTGTGTGTGTGTGTGTGTGTGTGTTGATAGTGTTTACTCACAGGCCGTGTGTGTCCTCCACCTCCTTCAGTTGCTCCTTCACCGCTCTGTAGTTGGTCTGAATCAGACGCAGACGATCGTGACGCTTCGCATGAGCTCGCCTTAACTCCTCGTTCTCCGCCGTCTAACACACACACACACGCGCGCACACACACACACGCGCACACACACACACAAGCACACACATTAATACTTTTTAAATGTCCTCTCTTTTGACTTATGACTCATTGAAGCCTTTATTGATAAAAATAATGCTAACAGTTTAAGTGGTGTGTAAAGGTTCTGCTCACTAAACCTGCAGTTTAACTTTCTTAGAAAAAACTTTTTTTCTTTTCCCAAACACAAAGTGCTCTATCCTTCTTTCACGCTTGTCTTTCTTTTCGCCTTCGCTTTACTTTTAGAGCGAGAGACACTGATAAGCGTTTCCACGCCAACCTGGCACCTGAGACATAATTACAGCCTGACATTTCACCGGCCAGCCAATGGGGAGAGGCTGACTCCTTCACTTCTTCACTCGCTCCTTCACTTCGACTTAAACCTCTCAGCGGGGGAGAAGAAGACAAGCACGGGGGTGGTGGTGGTGGTGGTGGTGTTGGGGGGGCGGAGGGGGGTTTAGGGGGCAGGTTCAGGAGGGATGGGGGTTTGGGGGGGTGGGATGAGGGTCGCTTCCCAAATCGCCTATAAATATTGACCCTTAGCTATTTGAAGACGATGAAAAAAACGAATAAGAAAAAAAATTCCCACTAAAGATTACGCGAGACTTTTCAGGGGTGAACATATAGATTTTCCTGACAAGAAGCGCCCTATTATTCTGACCTTAGCGAGGGCAAGAGCTGGAAGAGGCAAGTCAGATCTGCTTTCTGCATGAGCGGCCAGAACCCAGACGGAGAACAGAGTGAGGCAAAGAGAGATGGAGAGAGAGATGGAGAGAGATGGAGAGAGAGAGAGAGAGAGAGAGAGAGAGCTTGTTTACTGCAGCTATGACACGGCAGGCCTGCCAGGCGGGAAAAGCAGCGCCCTGAACCCTGTTATTATTAACAAGGACAAAGAGAACAAGCCCCTCCGCCTGTGTGACAAGTATGGATTTACCGCTCAGATATTCACAAGAGGACAGCAGAGCCTTCGGAAAGAGAGAAAAAAAGGAAGAAAAAAAAAAAAAAGACAAGACAGGAAGGAGAGGGAGCGTGAGCAGCACTGTGGAGCTCTAATGAACGGCCCGGATTGATAGGAGAGTGTTTCTCGTCAGAGTGACACGGCGTTAGCCACATCATGGAGTACCGAGGGTCCTCAGAAACGATCGATACACACACACACACACACACACACACACACACACACACACACACACACACACACACACACCATGGCATCATGCTCAGCATGTGATCTGAGCTGGGTCTCGATGAACCTAACTCAACTTTCAGACACCAATCTCTCTCTCTCTCTCTCCTCACTGCACACACACACACACACACACACACACACACACACACACACACACGCTTCTCTTAACTAACATTAATTAGACCACAGCGCTGCTGAATTCTGCGTCCTGATTGGTCAGAAGGTGTTGATTAGTTTTCTATAACAGCAGCTCTGACATTAGTGCAGGTTTATATTAATGCACTCGTTCTAATACGTTATGGTTTCTATAGTAACCGCTCATTCACAGGGAATCGTACAGCTTTGTGGGGTTTTTTTTTTTTTTTTTGGGGTAACGTTGATTATTTTCCTCTAACAGCACAACACAGGATTGGTTTATTCCTTCCCAGATTAGATACCAGATCATTCGTTCATCTAAAGTCCTGCTGTTGTTCCGTATTCATTTATTTAAAAGCAACAACCATCTGAGCGTGAAAGAGATATATGTAAAGGGGAGGCAAGGTCAAAGAGCAAGTGTGTGTGTGTGTGTGTGTGTGTGTGTGTGTGTGTGTGTGCGTGAAGGTCAGTAGAGTGATGCAGATGATTCGTTTAGTGGAGACTGTGGGTCCTGCAGCAGTCTTGCGCCAAAGTAGATCCTCTCCTGCTGTTTCATTGCCTTCACAGACGGCAAACAAGTGTGTGTGTGTGTGTGTGTGTGTGTGTGTGGTGGAGGGGAAGAAGGTCAGGTGGAAGACAGAAGGGCAACAGCAGTGAGTGAGTGTGTGTGTGTGTGTGTGTGTGTGTGTGTGCGTGTTTTGAATGAGTCTCTGGTGCGTCACTGAATCTTCTGTAAATGCTCTGAATAACTCTTCCATTAACCCATCAAGTGTGCAGCGTAATACACACTTTAACCTCTTACACACACACACACGCAGACACACACGCTGACACATACACACATGTGCAGACACACACACACACACGCACAGACACACACACACAGCTGGTCTAATAAACTCCATGAGAGAGTCTTTGTTCTGTGATTAGAGAGTGTTAAAGTGACAGCTACTACAAGTGGTAATGAAGTCTTTTTGTTCTGTCTCTCTCTCTCTCTCTCTCTCTCTCTCTCTCTCTCTCTCGCTGCCTGCCTCTGTCTATCTCTCTCTCTCTGCCTGTGTCTGTCTCACTGTCTCTCTGCCTGTGTCTGTCTCACTGTCTCTCTGCCTGTGTCTGTCTCACTGTCTCTGCCTGTGTCTGTCTCACTGTCTCTGCCTGTCTCACTGTCTCTGCCTGTGTCTGTCTCACTGTCTCACTGACTGTCTGTCTGACTTTAGTTTTATGTGTCTTGCTCTCTGTCTCTCACTCTATTTTCATTTCTCTCTCCATCTGTCTCTCTCTCTCTGCCTGTCTTTCTACATCTGTACATCTCTCTGTCTCTAGCTTTATGTGTCTCCCTCTCACTCTATTTTTATTTCTAATCTATCTGTCTCTTTCGCTTTATTTCTGTTTCTCTCTCTGCCTATGTGTCAGTGTGCGTCAGAGAAAGCAAGAGAGACAGATAAAGACACATAGAAAGAGACAGACAGAGAGAAAGAGACAGACAGAGAGAGAGAGACAGTCACCTTGAGAGTGAGTAGATCCTCCAACTGCTGGATCTTCTTCTCATATGCTCTACTACTGCTGCTTGAAGAAACAGACCTGGAACACTAAGAATGAGAGAGACAGAGAGACAGATGGAGAGAGACACAGAAACAGACAGAGAGACACACAGAGAGACAGAGAAAGACAGACGGAGAGAGACAAATAAAAAGAAACACAGAGAGACAGACAGAGAGACAAACAAAGAGAGACAGACAGACAGACAGACAGACAGATGGAGAGACAGAGTGAGACAGACAGTTACAGAGAGAGAGACAGAGAGAGAAAGACAGATGAAGAGAGACACAGAGACAGACAGATGGAGAGAGACAGATGAAGAGAGACACAGTGAGACAGAGACAGACAGACCGAGAGAGAGAGATGAAGAGAGACAGAGTGAGACAGACAGAGACAGAAATACAGATGAAGAGAGAGACAGATGGAAAGAGAGACAGATGGAGAGAGAGACAGATGGAGAGAGAGAGAGAGAGAGACACACAGACAGACAGAGAGACACAGAAATTTCATTAATCTCATGTATTCAGTTGGGCTTTACTGGTATAGACGATATAAACCCAATCAGTACCAAAGCAAATGACACACACACACACACACAATCAGAAAAAAAACTTCAGAATGGTAACAATAACTCCATCACACACAGTGTCTATTACTTACTAAACAAACAGGACTGTGTGTGTGTGTGTGTGTGTGTGTGTGTCATGAAGCCTAATGAGTGTGTTCTTTTCCATGTGCTTTCTCTGTCTGATGATAACTGTGTCCCATTAGGCATTAGGAGCATGTGTGGTATGAAATCAGGACACATACACACACATACACACACACACACTCACACAAACTCACACAAACACACAGGGACAGGAAGCAGCTTTTAATTGCTCTATCAGGGCCGAGGGAGAGAGACAGAGAGAGACAGAGACACAGAGAGAGAGAGAGAGAGAGAGAGAGAGAGAGGGTGAGAAGTGTAAAGTGATGGTGTGAATAAAGGAGGTGTGATAAAGAAGGATGTTAATGATGATGTAGTGTGTGTGGATCTCGGTTTGATGACATCATCACCTAATGCACAGATGTAAAGAGCAAAGTGACAGAACAGAGAAAGGAGTGTTCCCCACACACACACACACACACACACACACACGAATAAATGCAAGGGGTCCTTCATTGATGAGCAGCTTTGCACTGAGTGTGTGTGTGTGTGTGTGTGTGTGTCACATGACCACAGTAGGACACACACACATACCCGACATCACATGATAGACTGTGATACTCCTTACTGTACTGGAAGAAGATCTGAGGTGTCCAGACGACACACACACACACACACACACACACAAACACATCCATAAAAGTGTGTGTTAAGTCGAGTCAGGTGCATCAGTGTGACTGTGTGTGTGTGTGTGTGTGTGTGTGTGTGTGTGACTACCTGCTGTGTGTGTGTTCCAGAGCTATGAGTCTCAGAGGACGGGGGGTGAGACACACACTCTTGACTCGCTGCGGCCTCCACACACTCCTGCTCCATCTTCTGCTACACCCACACACCCACACACACACACACACAAATTATCACACTTAATTAAACATTAACCATTATATTATTAAATCTTTCTGTAACTAATATTAAAACATTCAATCCTCTTTGTGTGTGCGAGCGTCATTACGTAGTGTCACAAGAATAAAATTTTATATAACTATAAATTACAATTACTATTTTAATTAAACAAGAAAAACAATAAGAGTAATAACTGCTTACAAATACAAGTGTGTATTATAGAATAGAGTGCACAGTGTGAGAGACTAGAGTGCACAGTGTAAGAGACTAAAGTGCACAGTGTGAGAGACTAGAGTGCACAGTGTGAGAGACTAGAGTGCACAGTGTGAGAGACTAGAGTGCACAGTGTAAGAGACTAAAGTGCACAGTGTGAGAGACTAAAGTGCACAGTGTGAGAGACTAGAGTGCACAGTGTGAGAGACTAGAGTGCACAGTGTAAGAGACTAGAGTGCACAGTGTAAGAGACTAAAGTGCACAGTGTGAGAGACTAGAGTGCACAGTGTAAGAGACTAGAGTGCACAGTGTAAGAGACTAAAGTGCACAGTGTGAGAGACTAGAGTGCACAGTGTAAGAGACTAGAGTGCACAGTGTAAGAGACTAAAGTGCACAGTG
>CM074918.1:832080-842080 GCA_037576815.1 Pangasius larnaudii
AACATTATTTAGTGACTCCTGTACTGAAACTCCTCGCAGCCTCTGGACACACACACTCACACACACACACACACACACACACACACGCGCACACACACACACATACACACACACACACACACACACACACACCACCGCTGTGTTAAATGTGGTTAGTTGGGAGGAGGCCTTTCTGTCCTTGCAGGTCTCTGAGCCAAGCAAGCTGGTGTTCTGAACACACACACACACACACACACACACACACACACACACACACACACACTCACACATACACACACACTCACACACACAGCTCTCCTGTCCTCTCTTTATTGTACCTACTGTCACTTCTGTCTATTCAGTTAACCTTTGATTAAAATGTGTGTGTGTGTGTGTGTGTGTGTGTGTGTGTGTGTGTGTGTGTGTGTGTGTGGCGATGCCAACAGCCCACTGCCACTGTTATTAGATTCCTCCTCTCTTACCCAGCAACCTCGCACAGCCAGAGAGAGATAGATAGAGATAGAGAGAGGGAGAGAGAGAGAGAGAGAGAGAGAGGGAGAGAGAGAGAAGCAGGGGGCGGAGACAGAGACCTGAGGGTGGGCGGACGGAGGGGCGGACGGGGGGGCGAGGGGTTCAGGTATCATGCTGAGTGTGTGAAGGACACGGGCCACATGTTGAGATCATCCAGGACTCAGCAGGAGAGTGATGGAGAGAGACAGAAAGACAGACAAAGAAAGAGAGAGAGAGAGAGAGAGAGAAAGAAAGTCACTGCAGATGCACTCAGTCAGTGCAGCACGTTGCTGTATTGTGAGCATCCTCTCTCTCTCTCTCTCTCTCTCTCTCTCTCTCTGTTTCTCTCTCCATCAGGGTGGCAACATCCTTCCGCTGAGTCTTGCCGCCCCAAATAATCCGTAAATCCCGTCACACTGAAGGAATCGTATCCAGTGACATCACCAAAAACTGGAACAGAAGCATTATTGCAAGGAGGCGTTTATGTAACATTTACGGAAGGAGTCTCCAGTGTCAGCGCTTCGTAGCAGTCAGAGGAAAGTCGGAATGGACTGGAAATGGAAATATAACCTAAATGAGAACAGGATCTAACTGTCTTTATATGTGACTATAAACGGATAAAAAGTACAACATGTCGCTCGCTGTTCGTGTGGGGAGCTGCTGTGGTGTAAGGGGAATAAAACACCTGATTATTTTCCTGTAGCAGCACCACACACGCAGTGTTTTATTCCCTACACAATTCTCACCTGAGAGCCACTTTATCTCACGCTCTCCTTTACCTCGACCATGAATTAGCTTCACTTATTTTTATTTAGTTTATAGTTTTCCACTTCCACAATTATTGAATTTTTTTGGCCCCCCTTCGCCCCCCCGTGTTTAAAAACATGGACACACCCCTTCTCTCATTTACCCTCTCGCATGTCTTTCTCTAACTCTTTCTCATTCTCATGTGTATTCCCTTCATTCCTCTACAGCTATTCATCTCTCTCTCTCTCTTTTATTTTATTATCTTTCTTTCTTCTTATTTGATCTTTTTGGTCTCCTTTCTTTCTTTCTTTCTTTCTTTCTTTTCCTTTTTCAATCTTACTTTTTTGTCTCTCTTTTAAATGACAGTCTGTCTCCTGTTTTTTTTCTCCTCAGCATTACCTTTAGTCTCTCTCTCTCTCTCTCTCTCTCTCTCTCTCTCTCTTTCTGTCACTTCACACTCTCACTTTTTCTTTTTATTCCTGCTATCTCTTTCTCTCTTTCTCTCTCTCTCTATCTCTCACCCCTTCTGCAGCTTTGTTCCTCTTCCTTCCATTCTGACTTTCTTTGTCTTTCTATTTCTTGTCATTCGTATCCTCAACCACTTAATTTTCTTCTCTCTCTCTCTCTTTCTCTCTCTCTCTCTCTCACACACACACACACACACACACACACACACACATTCCTCTGCTATTATAAAGTCCCCTCTCTCGCTTTTTTCCCCCTAATGTATCTCCCTCTAACTCTTTTTCTCACTCATTCCCTCTCGCCCTCTTCACTCGTTTTTTTCCGAGAACACTTGAGCTGGGGAGAGTGTGTCTGCTTCGTGACGCTCTCGGTGGTCAGACGTCTCAGTCGTGTTTGTTATTAACGGCGCCTTCAGCAAAACACAACCGCAGATACACTTCATCAAGAGTGATAGGAATATTACGAGGCCTGAAATACCTTCACTGTCATCAGGAGCTGATTTCCAATTCGGATTTTCTCTTAAAGGTGCAGTTCAGTTCGGGGAAAAGTGAAAACGGAGTAAACTGGAACATCTTGTTGCTACAGCTTTGATATTGTCCTTTAACAAATCGCTTGTCTGATGCTTTTTTTTGGTCAAGGTTTGGAGCCATTTTTCTCTTTTTTTTTTTGCTGAAAACTGAAAGTGGTGTTTTTTTTTTCGATGGCATTCCTAATACACATATTTAACTGACGTTAGCTATACTTAGCTAGATACACGTGAGATGTTAGCTAACCTGAACACATCAGTGAACTCAAAACATTCTCCGTTTGCCATGAAAAAAAGCGAGGACGCCGTGTCATCGCGTCCTTTAATCAGGAAAATCGAGGCGAGACGAGATAATTACTAATGTGAGATGGGGAAGGGGGCGGGGCTTCCAGGCGGGTCAGTTAATATCAGAGAGTACAAAACACCTACACAGCTGTCAATCATTCCACTGGAGGAAAAAAAAGGCCGTATTTTCGAGTGATAACGTGCAGCAACGTACTCAAGTCTGGATCTACTCCATCACTGATCTCAAACATGAAACCAACAGGGAACTGAAATGAATTTACAACTTGTAAAGGTAAAAATGCACATACCGAATAGTCTTCCAAGTCGCCATGCCAACCCAAACAAGACTTGTATGGACGTAGTGAAGCAGCTTCTTTTATTTAGAACGAAAGTGGCATTTCTTTGTCCCGCAAGCTTCGTATCTGACATCAGGATTAAAGTAAAAACCCGCTGTTTGTCCC
This sequence comes from Pangasius larnaudii, assembly GCA_037576815.1. NCBI lineage: Eukaryota > Metazoa > Chordata > Actinopteri > Siluriformes > Pangasiidae > Pangasius > Pangasius larnaudii. The sequence goes on from CM074918.1 coordinate 835,054, forward strand.
GAAGCACAAACCGAGCCACAGAGAATAAACACACACTTCTGTGCATTCATTATTAATCTTTCTGTTTTCTTCATCAGCTTTTCTTTAAACAGCCGTCTCTTTCTGACCTCTCAGGCTCTCTCTGTAGCTAGCCTCTGGTCCAACGAGCTTCCTACAGCGAAATAATCTCTGCTACAGAAGCCGAGCTGGTTCATGTTTACAAAATCTGAGTCGTAGAACTGCTGGCGTTTTCATTTTTCATACGTTTATCGGCTTTGCTACAGCTTTTATTCAGTTTTGTGAAATGCTGCATTGGGAACATGGCCCACCCCCTGAACTAGGCATGTCAGAAGGGGGTACAAACTTTTGAGCATGTTTTAAAAAAAACAAACAAAAAAAAGAGCTGTGATAGAGACTTCTGTGTATTTGTTTTTTAAACACAGAAACCGGAGTGTGTAAACTTTTGCACTCAATTGTACATGGATAGATAAACACTTTGATAGAAACTTTTTGGAGACTTTGTTCTTTCTCTCTCTCTCTCTCTCTCTCTCTCTCTCTCACACACACACACACACACACACACACACACACACGTGTACGGCTGCAGTGTGTGCAGTGATGGATGAGTGCGGATCCCTCGCTCGCTCCCTGTAGGAATGTGAAGGACTTCCAGATTTAAGGAGACAATGGACTCATTATGCTATAGGACCTTCGAGACCACCGACACACACACACACACACACACACACACACACAGGTGCAACACACACTTCCACCCAGAAAGGTCCATCTAAGTTTGTACACCACACACTCCATCTCCATCATCCAACACACACCATGACAAAATGCTGTGTGTGTGTCTTTTTAGAGAGAAAACACCTGATTTGTCTAGAAGTCCATTTCCACCCGGCAGAATAGAACAGAATTAGCATGTTTTTTCTCTACTACTTTATTTATTTGGCAGCAGCAGTAGGACCATAAATAAGAATTTGAGACAATTTTAAAAAAGTTACTCTAACTTTGGAGATAATGTGTCTCTATTTTGAGATAATAAATCAGAATTTTGAGAAGATGAGTCTGAATTTGTGGACAAGTCGATGTTTTCGATAACACAATCAGAAATGTAATACTGTAAGCAAAATGTTTGAGATAAAAGTCTGAATTTTGAGATAGTAACACATTTAAGACAAGTCAAGGTTTTGAGAAGTAAAAAAAATCTGAGATAAGTAAAAAAAAAAAAAAGCTTCAGATAGAACGCAAATAAAAGAGAAATTTGCGATAAATTTCAAAATTTTGAAATAAGTTGCAACTCTGAGATAATGTGTGAGTTCTGAGATTATTAAAAAAATTTAAAAAAAATTTGAGATAAATCAGAAATCGGAGATACTGTAAGTCAGAAATGTTGCTTATTTCAAAAATTGTTTTACTTATCGACAAAATTCAGATTTATCTCAAAATTCCTGACTTCTGACATTTTTTGAATTATCTCAAAACTCACACATTATCTCAGAGTTTTTACTCGTTTTAAAATCTGAGATACTGTAAGTCAGAAATTTGTGATAAGTAAATTTTTTTTTTTGAAATAAGTCAAAACTTTGAGATCATACATCTGTATTTTCTTCCTATATTTTGAAAAAAAAAAAGAGAGAGAGATATCTCAAATGATTCACTAATTATCTCAAAAAATTTGAGTTAAGTCTGAAAGTTGAGGTAAGTTGAGAATTTTGAGATAATATCATACATTTTTTATAAAAAAAATCTTCTACTGATTTGTAGTTAAAATGCGTCTTAGGTGTTCTATAGCTAGCCAGATCCCATTGGCTCGGTGCTGCCAGGGTAACCACGGCAACCAGCATTAAACTAAAGACATGGATGCTCAGCGTGGGCATCTCAGTCACGTGATTTTCTTGCTCCTGGAAAATTCACTGCATGACGTGAACGTAACTAGAGGTGATACCCAGCTAAATTTATTCATCTAATAAAAAAACAAATCAGCGTCCTCTTTTTATTGAACACTCGATCACGCAAAATGTCGATCCTGTGATCTGTTTGATGTAAAATTGTTCTAGTTTAGCGACAGAACGCACAGAAGTGCGCCTCGACTTAATTAACACGTTATAAATTATTTATTCAGTTAAACAGAATGAAATACTTGAGCGATATAAATAAATAGATAAACGCTATTTGATGAAATTGTTTCATTGATAAACACACAATGTAAAAAAAAAAAAAACACGCTGATGTTCAAAAAGTATGCAGGGTGATGATTCATTCTCTCTCACACACACACACACACACACACACACACACACACACACACACACACACAAAATTACAGCTTACAGTGTCACAGAGAGAAAGGGAAACAAGACAATCATAACGACAGTGTGTGTGTGTGTGTGTGTGTGTGTGTGTGTGTGTGTGTGTGATTATTACAGGCTACTGCACCCTTTCATAACTGCTCATAATTAGATGCTTTCAGCGACCTAATAATTTCAGCGAGGAGTGGAGTCACTTTCCTCAGCAGGCTTTATTTACACTCCCGTAGTGTCGCCTCGGGCCGTGGTTTTACATTCTACAGCAGGAATACCGTAAAGCTCACACCCCGCCTTCCCCTTGATGTGTTTTTTTAAAGCAGGGTGGAGCAAAATGCGGCGAATAAGGACGATCCTGGAGTGCTTAGCTAGCAAGCTTGAGATATTTTTTTTTTGCGTGTGAAGTATTAAGACCAGTCGCGGCTCGTGAATAGTGTCAGGTGAAACTTCATAAAGTCCTCATTAACAACTCCATATACTTAAAATTCCTGAAATGACGTAATAATGACCTCTTTTGAGCGACTGTCACTATCTGACGGATGTAAGCCGCTGATTCTCACCTTTCTAGATGTTGTGTGATGGTGGTGCAGCACAATCACGGCCCCATTCAGCCCCACAGAGTTATTATTGCACCTAGTGGTCAAACATGAGAACTGCAACGAACAAGCGTTAATAATAGAGGCCCTCTGGGGCAGGAAGCACGCTGCCCCATGCTCAGGGGAGGATTCCCGGGTTGCCAGATTGAGATAGTTTAAACACTGGCATGATGTTGTTTTATAGCGAATAATCTGAATGAGATCTAATAAATGAACACAAACAAAGGCAAAGCGTAAGTGCAGACAGTGTGTCTGTGATGTACAGAATCATTTCTACTGTAAGATATATTGAAAAGAAAGAGGGATAATATCTGTACATAAGAAATGCGTGGGCACCACAGTGACCTTGTGTCTCCCTTTGTTTTGGGCTAGTTTCAGGTATTATGTGTGTTGTTTGAGATGTAGTTGGAATGGAAATTTTGCTGAAACCTGGCAACCCTGATGAATGAAATTAACCTGAAACACAGCTGAACAAAGGTAGGTCTGAAACCGCTCAGAACGAGCTGCTAGACTGTACGCTGGACGGCTGTGTGCTGTCGAATCTCAACTGCCGTAAATATGACAGAGTTACTCTAAAAATTCAATAGATATTATTCTGCAGCATAAGGCAGGTGTGGTAGACTCTCGACAATCTCTCGACGCTACGTCCTCATTCATGAAGAGAATCGCTGCAGAGACATTTTGGCATTCATCTAAAAAGAAGTATTGATGTATAGTACGTTGTAGTTTGTTATAAGTGTGTTTACATACCAACTTTAGGGCGAATGTAAAGCGTGTGATTTGCGTGGTGTGCGAGACAGAAGGGTTAAAATGGAGGAGCTGGCGATGATGATGGTGATGATGATGATGATGGTAATGATGATGACATATCTGAGAGGATTCTTGCAGTGAGCCGTGTCGTCTCAGCAAGTCCCACGTTCAAGTTTTCACACGCATATGCCAATGAGTGACTACACACACACACACACACACACACACACACACACACACAGAGACGCACACACATAGCCTTGCTCTTTACAAGGCTGTGAAATCGCCCCGTGTCTTTTGGTAAAGAAACTTTCTCACACAGCTCTGTTCAGGATAGTTCCCAAAAAGAGAGAGAGAGAGACAGAGAGAGAGAGAGAGACATAAAAATTATTCTTTTTATATTTCTTATCTTAATTAACTCAAACATGGATCTTACAGACAGACAGGCAGGAAGAGACAGACACATAAACAGAAATCATAGACAGACAGACAGGCAGCAAAACAGGTGAATAGAAAGACAGACTGAACGAGAAGACAGACAGATAGAGGGATATAAAGACAGATAGAATGAGAGATAAAATGACAGACAGACAGATAGAATGATAGACAGATGGGGCAAATAGAAGGATTCAGCTAAAATTACACTGCAGTTCACTTAACGTCGACCGCTAACCAAACTTTTCTGGTTCCGCAACATTGCAATAAACTGTGAACTTGTTAAATTGCGACTGTGATAAATAAAGTGTGAACTTGATTTCTGAAGTCTTTCACTCAGTGTGCTGACTGCTATCTCATAGGCTAACCATGATTAGCCAGATATTTACTAGCAGCACTAGCGCAAAGTTGTGCGTTTTTATTAGCAGCAGTAGTGTTTGAAACACAGCCCAGGAATGGGACATCTGTAACCAGCGCTGCTAATTTTAGTGAGTACAGTACAGGAGCTCTGCCCGATGTGAGTAAATACTGTGACTGTACCTGGCGCCCAGGAAGACTGGCTCACTCTGTCCATCACACTGGTGTGAGGACGAGTGTAACAGAGAGAAGCAAAACAGGACGTTTAGCTGTTAGCATTGGCTTCAGGTGTGACAACCACAGATCCGACTGCCACAGTCCACAAAACACACTCGCGTCCAAACGTCTGAAGTTTTAAATGTTTTTCTGCACTCAGTGCTCAGAGCCTGCCCTATGTACGAAAGGAGGGAGAAAGAAAGGGGGAAGAGAAGAGAAAAGTTTAGGGTGGATATTTTTTGGTTGTTCCTGTGGTGGTTATTCTGCTCTGTAGCATACATTATCCTTTTCAAAAACAGTCAAACTAAATCCTGGACCATCTTATGAGTTTTATAAATTCCAAACACACCGACGTTTTGGGACTCAAGAAGACAATGTGCAGGAAAAAGACGATGTCTGGTGTCTTGTACAGAAAAGACTTTAACATCAACCTGGCGTCTAACCTTGTGCTATTCCCTCGTCCAAGAGGATCAGTAGCATGAAGAAACATTATCTTTTCCTACCTGTCTTCTCCTGTCCTGCCCATTCTGTCACGTCCTGCTCTGTCCTATGCCTCCATCCAATCCCGCCGTGGCTTGTCCTGTTCTGCCCCGACCTGCTCTGTTCAGCTCTGTCCTATCCTGTCCTGTCCCATCCAACCTTGTCAATTCAATATAATTAGCATTTATATTGTGGTTTTAACAATGGCAGCTTTGCAGAAATCCTGATATAGGTTTAAATTTATCCCTAATGAGAAGCCAGAGACAAGGTGAGACGAGGCAAAACTCCCTGAGACGACATGAAGAAGAAACCTCAGAGGGAAACCATCCTCATTTGGGTGACACCAGATAATGTGATTGAGTCATTGTCTTGTCCAGTCCCATCTTTCCAGGTCCTTTTCTTGCCTGCCCCTGCTTTATCCTGCTCCATCCTTTGCCCCATGTCCTGCCTTGTGCTGTCCTTTCCTATCCTGCCATGTTCAGCTCTGCCTTACTCGGTCCTGTCCTACCTGTCTGATCCTTTCCATGTGGCTCAATGACATGAAGTACTGCACATTTTGTCCTGTTCCATCCTGTCATGTTCTGTCCTGTTCTGTCTCTTCTTGCTCCATCCCTCTGCCCCATCTGTCCTATCCCATCCTTCCTTGTCCTTTCCTGTCCTCCTTTGTCCTGTCCTGTCATTCCTTTTCCTGCCCTGCCCCATCCTCCCTTATCCTGTCTTGCCTTGACCTGTCCCTATCCTACCTTGTCATGTCCTATCCTGTTCCGTCCTGCCTTGTTCTGTCTTGCATGGTCTTGTCCCCATCCTTCCTTGCCCTGTCTCCATCCCTCCTTGTCCTGTCCCGTCCTTGTCCTTCCTTGTCCCGTCCCGTCCTTGTCCTTCCTTGCCCTGTCTCCATCCCTCCTTGTCCTGTCCTACTTTGTCCTGTCTCCATCCTTCCTTGTCCTGTCCCTGTCCTGCCTTGCCCTGTCTCCATCCTTCCTAACTACTTCTTGATGTCTTTTTGTCACTTGTTTCTCTTCTCTTTTGGGATTATGTGGATGTCACTGTAGTTGGAGCTCAAGTTTGCTTTTCAAGATGGAGAATTAAGCTGGAAAATATCTTTGAATTTTTTTAAACATTCAAAGATTCAGAGTTAATCTCCCACCCCCTCAGTGAAAATATGTGAAGACATGAAAAACATGATGTGGTTTTGGTTTTAGAGAGCCGTGTTACGATCAGACCTCGACTGCCTCTCACCTCTAATGGTTAAGTGGATAAGCTGAGCTGTAATTAAACCAATCACATACTGTAATTATCTTCAATTACACTTGTTGCCTGGATAACAATGAATCTAGTGTGGGGTTTAAATCACATCGCCTCAACATCTAAAGACCACAACATTACGTATGCTGTACCAGCGGGTACCCTACGCCATGATGCCACTACACCATGACACCACGATAACACTACACCACTACATTGTTACACCACTACATCGTTACACCACTACACCATAACACCACTACACCACTACACCACAACACTGACACCACAACACCATTACACTGACACTACACCATGACACCACTACCCCACCATGCCATGACACCACGACACCATAACATCACTACACCATAACACCACAACACCATTACACTGACACTACACCATGACACCACTACCCCACCATGCCATGACACCACGACACCATAACATCACTACACCATAACACCACAACACCATTACACTGACACCACTACCCCACCATGCCATGACACCACGACAACACTACACTGTGCAACCACTACACTGTGACACCACTACCCCACTACACCACAACACCATGACACCACTACACCGTGACACTATGACACCACTACAACATCTACTTCACCACTACATCTATTTATAGTTGCA